>VYZW01038062.1:10305-231494 GCA_013401315.1 Balaeniceps rex
CATTTTTCCCCTCCTCCTCCTCCTCTTCCTCCCCGCCGCGGAGCCGGGCGCCAGCGTGAAGGATAAATAAAAAGCGAAGAGGAAGAGGCTGGGGAGGAGGAGGAGGAGGGGGGGAGGAGGAGGAGGAGGAGGAAAGAAGAAGAAGAAAGCGAGCAAGAAAAGAAAGCGAGGAGCCAGGCGGCCAGCCCAGCCGCGCCGCTCCCGGCAGCCAGGGCAGGAGGCGGCGGCGGCGGAGCGGGGGCCGGGGGCCGGCGATGGATGACCAGCCGCGACTGATGCACACGCACAGCGGGGTGGGGATGCCGGGGCACCCGGGCCTGTCCCAGCACATGCAGGATGGACCAGGCGGGGCGGAGGGGGAGGCAGGCAGGAAGCAGGACATCGGAGACATCTTACAGCAGATCATGACCATCACGGACCAGAGTTTGGACGAAGCGCAGGCCAGGTGAGCGCGGCTGCCCGTCCCCGGCCGGCGGGGGCGGGGGAGGGAGGGGCAGGTGCCGGGGAAGTTTCCCCCGCGCCCCGGCCCGGCCTTTGTTGTCCGGCCAGGGGAGCGCGCCCGGCCGCGGGGCGCATCGCGCGGGGACGGGGGTGCCTGCTGCCGAGAAATCTGGGACATGGGAAGGGGGAAAAAAAAAAGGGGGGGGGGACGGACACGCGTTAATTCCCCCCCCAACTTCGTGGTGGTTTCTGGGGGTCGCAGCGCCCCCATCCCTCGCCCCCCATCCCGCCTCTCCCCGGGGGTCCCAAACTCGGGCTCGGCCCGGCAGGCGGCCTGGCTTTTCCCAGCCTTTTTGGGGTGGGGGTTAATTCCGGAGGGAGATGCTTGTTGGAGCAGGCTGGGCGTGCGGTGGGCTCTGCTTTGGGCTCCTCCGAAAGAGGCACAAAAGTGCCGCTCCATTTTTTTTTTAGGAGCGTTAATAATGTTCTTTTTTTTTAGGGCCCTGTAGTGGTCTTTTTTAAGGCCGTGTTTTTGTGCTTGGAGGATGTACATAGACGCTTTCCTTTTTTTTTTTTTTTTTTTTTTTTTTTTTTTTCCTTCTTAATTGCAGAGATATTTAAAAAGGGAAAAAGAGGCTGTAAAAGCCGGTAAACCGAATTGCCCCTGGCTTCAAGGAGCGCAACCTAATGCACACCTTCAAAGGCACTAGCAAAAGTTAAGGGAGGGGAAAAAATAATTCCTAAATTGAAGGCACAGTTGAATAAAAAAAAGAAAAAAAGTTGCCCTGAATTGCCTGGGGTACACTTGAAATTTCTTCTGGGCTGCAGAGCTGCTAGGTGTGGTGTCCTTACCCCTGGTATTCACGCCCTGAGCTGGAGCAGATTGCTAGAATACGTTGTTCCTGGAAAAACGCACCTCACAGCCCCAAAACTCGCTTAGTAAGAACTTCCAGAACGATAAAAGTACCCCCCCAAACCTCGGTTTGCATCCTCCCCAGCTTGTATAAAGCTCCCACTTACTGAAAAGGCTTGTTGCTGGGCTGATCTTATTAATTTTCTTATGTTCTTGCAGGGGCAGAATAGCTGTGAGGAGGAGGAGGAAATCATGCACTTTCTCCCCAGCCAGACTTGGGGCAGGGAGGGGATGTTCCTTTGAAAAGTTGCAGGAATTGTGTGTGTTCCTGCCTGGATAATTTAGTGTAGTTAGTCAAATCAATAAAACCAAAGCAGAACAGAGCTAGGAGAAGGCTTTATGGGTTTGCCTTGCTGGACTGTTTGAGCTGCTTCTTCACAGTACTTTTTTTTTATTATTATTATTTTTAATTCTGAGCTGCTAAACACGCTGTATTTATCAGTGATGTTTGGCTTTGCATTTCTTCCATACATCCTACTATTGCACAGTTGTTTTGCTGCCTCTTTTTTTTAATGAAGTTTTGGGAAGATGCAAAGTGCCAGTACTATGTAAGCGGGCCCCTACAGCATATGTACGTGATTTGTGTATACCCAAATGTCTGCGCCCATCTGGGTGTGCTGATAAGGGGACTGTGGTTCTGCAAGGGTATATACCTTTGAGAGACTTCATCAGATATATAAATCTTTTTAACATGTTGTGGGTGGTGGGGTAAGTAGTGTGAATGTTTGCCAGATGTTCACATTGTCTTTCGTGTGTAATTTCAGTTGGTAAACAGAAATCCCGTAACCGGTGCCTGATAGCAACAGCCCTTTATACAACTAAACCCTTGGCAAAATGATTGTATGGCTTAAGAGAAAATATAAAATTGTACCGTTTCCTTGCCTCAGTGGGCACATGGTGGATTTTAAAACCAGCCGATTAAAACCGTCCCCCCGCAACCTCTCTCCTTTCCTCAAAATCCATAGGAGAACAGTCAGCTCTGAAATAACAGCAGCTGAAAAGAAAGGCGTTGAATAGCATGCCCTCCCCTTCCCAGGAGCAGCCGGCTATGTTTTTAAATGTGTTTACTGTCCCAATTGCAAAGAATTAAATTTCAACATCTGCAAATAAGCTGGGTTTAAGTAGTATGGAGGCAGAGGAATGTGTTTCTCTGTCCGTATGTGTGCGTGTGTCTCGGCGTTCCAAGTTGGGCGCTGAAATTCCCCGAATTGACAGCTCTAAGCAGAGGATGTGTCCAGCGCTGGGGCGGGGGGGGGGATTATTTCTCCTCTGCCTTGCAGGTTGAGCCTAATAAAGCCCATGGGTGGGTTTAATATCGGAGGTGGGGGTCGGAGAGAGCCCAGTGCTCTCTCTGTATTGAATAAGACAGCTGAACCGAGCTTGGTTCCCAAAAGCTGCTGGCTTCGGCTCGGCATATCGTCTGGCTCGCAACGGCGGTGGGAGCCACTCAGTGGCAAAGGCGATTTTCAAGCCATTCCTAAATTGGCGTAATTCATCTCCTCTGTGTTAGGTAGGTGGCTCAAGTCCTAGTGGGGATGGTGGTGGGGCCCAGGGGGCTCAAATGTGTGTGTGTGTGTGTCCCTCGCCTCCAGCACGCACATGCCAGCCGATGTGTATTTGGAAAGTTGTTCCCTGTGGTGACATCCTAACCTCACCCTCCCCTCTTTTCTTTTCTCTCCAGGAAACATGCTTTAAACTGCCACAGGATGAAGCCAGCCCTTTTTAATGTCTTGTGTGAAATCAAAGAAAAAACAGGTAGGAAATCAACGCTGTTGGTTCTGTATTATTTTTCTTTCTGCTCTTTGAGGGTTTTATTCCACCAAGTTTGTGGCCCCCCCTCCCCATGTAGCAGTGTGTAAGTGGGGAGAAATAACTCGCCGGTATTTAATGCTTCTGGCAGTGGACTTGCATGATGTGGTTTGTGTCTGGAAGGGAAGATATCATGGTTTAATTTCTATTGTATAGCCTCTCTTTTATTTATTGCTTTTTCTGGGGCAAAGAAAAAAATCAAACCCCTTGCAGTTTCTCTCTTGCTTTAGTTTCTTCTTTAAGACATGGCACTGTTTTAAAAAAAAAAAAGTCTGAGTACAAAGTGGGAGGGGAAAAAACCGAACAAAATGAAATTGTGCCGTTTTACTACTGCTACTATTCAGGTAAACATAAAGGTTTCTTACTCTTTTTTTTTTTTTCTTTTTGAAGAAAGGGTTAAAATGCTCTTGTCTGCCAATCATCCAGGCTAGCTCATGTAAAAGCAAGTTGTCAGTTGCCTTTAGTGAAAGCAATATATTAGATTGTTAGTTACTTTAGGGTACTGTTGTTTTATGGCATGGGGTGTTCTCAGGCTTCTAAAGAAGCTAATGGCATGAGAGCGTTGGTTCTGCCGTTTCCCACTTTCCAGACCTCCTACCATGTACTAACACACTTATAACACATCCCAGGGGGGCATTTAAATTTTAAAAGCAACAATTAAAAAATAGCAGTCATCAATCAAGGGTGATCTTAAACAACAGATGCTCAGGGAAGGACATTTAGCAACATGCACCACTTATTTATTTATTTGTTGGGATGTCTTTTTTTTTTAATTAAAAAATGGGGGGAATGATGGAAATTCAGCAGGGGGCGGGGGTTTCATCTCTGCTGTTGGCTTTCGGAGCCGACCAGAGGTAATCGGCGGGCTTTTCCACGGCAATCCAGCTGCCTTGTTTTAGCACGCTGCAAAGTACTTGACTTCTCCCCCCCCTCCCTTTTACAACAAGGACTGTAACAGTCAATAATTCATATCTAAACCATATAAGCAAGGGCATGACATGAATGAAAGTGACAATAAATATGATTGCACACCCAGTTGATATACATTGATAGTTACACATAAAAGGGGAACAGCTTTCGGAAACCTGAATCTGGTGTTTTGTGTGTTTTTTTTTTTTTTTTTTCTTAAATATATATATAAAACCTCCTAGCGTGAGCAACTGATTGAAAATACAATTACTTGACTCTTGCAATATATATAAAATGACTAAGGGGGCCCTTTTGTTAAACATTGTTTGTGCAGCGTGTAGCCCAGACAAAGCACCTACCGATGGCATTCGGCTCTCTGAAGTCCTCGTGGCTGCGTGGCCGGGTCTGACCTTACCGAGAGGTCCTTCCTTAGCAGTTGCCATAATACCAAGCTATGGGAACCTCTGTAGAGTTCATAGGATGTAACATGAGTGAGTCTCCTTAGAGATAAATGGGTGGTTTTATATTCTTTCCCTGTGTGCCACCCCAAAAAAAGGTCACCAAGTTCCTTTCCTTCCTCTCTCTTTCTCAGTTTATTTTGTGTGAGCCAAAGAAAATGTTTGTCTGCCTTTTCTCCATGTGTGTTTGATGCTGCGTATGTTGTCCGTGCGGGGGTACTTTTTGGCAGGGTAACCGGTTAATCCTGGCTCAGCTTTGCCATCGGTGCAGTCACAAAGTTAGTGGATGGGGAATCCACTAGGACCAAACCTGGTGGGAAATTCAGGTGACCTCCTGGATCCTTGGGGATGCTGTGGGGTCCCGGCGGGCTGGGGAGGGATGGGGAGCTGTACGTACACTGGGTGGGATAATTCCTGTCTGCTATGGAAAATCAAGAGAGATGGTATAGGGTGAAGCATGCTGCTGGAAATAAAGGATTTTCAGGTGTGCACTGGGGCTGTCTTACTTTTTAAAAAAATTTTATTTGTTGCTGTTGTGCCTGATTTACTTGGCTACGGGGCCGCTGTACAGAGCTCTCTGAAGAGGTTGAATTGAGATGGCTTTTGGAGAGTTGTTTATCTACCCTTGGAAAGGTTTATGGTGAATTATTTTGCTTTGCAAATTCAAAGACCTCCTCCCCTCTCCCCCATCTGCATCCCTAAAAGTCACACTTTGTAGGGAAGCAAATGGCCAGATGGTTTTGTTTTAATTTTTTTTTTTAATTATTGCTTTGCAGGCCCAATGCTAGGAGGAAGTTAGCCTTGTTTTTTCTGGGGCTGAGGGTACCGCCTGCTTCTGTTTGCTTACTTGTTCCTTGTGGGCAGCGGCGTGAAAGTTGAGCCAACTTCTCTCTTCCCACTTTCCATTTTGCTTCCCAGATTTTTACATGTGTTGCGTTTGAAATCCTGGTGATTGTTTGTGGTCACTGGTGGGTGTTTGAAAGTGCGTGTGTACATCTTCCCCCTGGCGTTATGATGTGCAGAAATGTGCGTTTGGTTACCCCGCTGCCTGATTTAAGTGACTCCAGAGCCTTACGGAGACTTTACCACCGTCTCTCGCAACATTATGGCTAATATTTCATAGCATTAACGTCGTCTTGAGCAAACCCAAAGTGTCCATAAAGTTCTTAAAAAAAAAAAAAAGAGGTCGTCTGTATTGGCCAAAGAGTTTTGCGTTTGGGCTCTTCAGTTATTTTAAAGCATTTATAAACACTTTTAAAAATAATAATAAAAAAAGCTCGGTGGGTTGTCTTTTGTCTGCAACCTGGAGATTGCTGCTTTTGGGGTGATGTCTGTTTAATAAAAGTTGAGAGGTTTGATCTGAGCGGGAGCACATGGGGGAAAAAAAAATTACAGCCTAAATATACATATAAGTTGTTGCGATCGTTTGGTGTGTTTTCACTTGCTGTTGGTTGCTTTGTTGTGAGGGAAGGGGCAGGACTGCCTTCAAATGGCTGGCTGGCTTTTTGGAATAATAATTATGGAAATGGGAGGCATTGTTGTCCTAAATACAATTGATTTCTCTGTCAATAGGGATTGAAATCGGAAATTGCATTGCTGATTTATAAAAAGTTTGAAGGCAGGGGTAGGGGCTCTGTCTTTATGGCCTCCCCCCCCCCTTGTTTTTTTTTCCTCTCTCGGTATGTGTTTTTTTTTTTTAAGCTGTTCTCTGCATGAGCAGAATAGCTAAGCAGAAGAATCAGGCAAGGCGTACGCAGACGTGGGGTCCTTGGATGGCAAACTGGAAAATATCTGCTGTCAAAATGCAGCAGCATCTATTTCAGCTGTGAACCTTTCCCAACTCCCATCTCGTTCGGCGGGGACCGGCGGGGAGAGGCTGAGCGCAGGATATATGGCCATTTAATCTGATTCCTCCTCCTTAAGAGCTTTTCCCATCGTTTCACTTTCTCTGTTCTTTCGGGGGAGGTGAGGGCATCGGGCAAATTCTGCTTCTTAAAAAGACCCTGACTTTGTATTTTGAAATCCCACGATTTTTATTTTCTTACCCCCCTTGCCCTTCTGTGTTGAAGGAATTCAGGGTTAAAAGAATAATGTATATGCCACCAACGGGGGGAATTTACGAAGTGGAATATTTATAGACAGCACTGATTAGCTGTGCAATTGTTGTTGAATAATGGGTTTGTTTTTTTTTTAATTTTAGAACATAATAGCTATATAAGGTTCCTCTTAGCTACCTTTCCCTATGCATTATCTTCACCAAACTTAACTCAAATCAGATCTTTGGAGGAGGTAGGATTTTTTTTTCCCCCCCTTCTTTTCTTCCTTAACACCCCTTTGTTCTCTCCAGCTCTGTGTTCAATTAACACCCCCATCGCAGAACTGTAGTCTTTTTTTTTTAATGTCTGTTACTGTATTTCACTTCTGACACCTCTCTTATTATTCTTGCCTGCTGTTTCTCTTTAATATAGCAATTACGATATGGGGTTTCTTTCTTCCTTCCTCCCTCTCTTCTCTTCCCCACCTCCCAACTAAAGCCCCACCAAGAGCAGCATGGGGAGAAGAGGGGCAGCTGTGGTGTGTGCAGTGCCGGTGTTTCTGGGGTGCGGGGCAGAGCTGTAAGTGGGGTATGTTGGTAAGCCCAAGGCCCCTCAGATGAAGTTTTTCACAGGGCAGGATGGGGCAGCTTGCTTTCCTTCCCCCCCAGCCCTTCGCTAGTGTTTCAAACGCTGCCCTCTTCCTTATCCTGCATTTCCACTGAGGTTTCCCAAGGCGCAGGGGAGAGTTAAACATCCCAATTTGAATTTCAATGCAATTCTTGCACCTAAGGCTTCATTCTGCTTCTGCAAAAGCTCATAATGAAAGTGCTTGCGCTCCCATCCTGGAGGATCGGGGTCCCTGCTCTGCTCTTGGCAGGTCCAGCCCTTGCCCGGCTGCTCTCCCTCCTGCCCTTCAAAGGGGAGGAAGCCTTTGCTTTGATATTTATTACTATTATTATTTTTTTCCTCCAGTTGAAAGGCTTTGAAGGCAAAAGTGATGTTTCTCTCTCCCAGCCTGGCAGGCTCCCTATAGGGGCAGGGTCTGCCAGGTCCCTGGTGTGGCTGCCCTGAGGGGAAGCAAAACGTTTTGGGAGAGCAGGGCCTCCAGCCGGCCAGCACTGCCCAAGAAAGCCTCTTTGCAGCTCACAATTAAATTGCTTCCAGAAACCTGATGTCTTCAAGGGAAAGGAGGGAAGGGAACATGCAAGGGGCTGGAAGATAGAGATGGCTTGGGAGGGAAGGCAGCATCTGGGAGACCTTGGCTTGGTGGAGGGCTGTATTACTGCAGGAGGAACAGCCCCCTCTGGGGACTGGCTGGGAGGGGATGGAAACGAGTCACCCTGATGGGAAGGTCCTGGTGGCTGGAAGGAGCAGGGTCTCCAGGGTTGGACCTGTGTCACTGCAGCAAGTCCTTTTTCTGGGCTTTCCTCTTCCAGTGTGGTGTTGTCCATCAGGGATCTGCCTGGGATGGATAGCTTTGGAGGAGCATGCTTGCAGGGAGATTTCTCTTTTTCCTTTTTAATTTTATATTTTCTTCCTCTCCCCTGGTAGCATGTGGCTGGAGCTCTTTGAACGGAGCAGGCTTAATTAGTTTAATCAGAATTGGCCTCCTGCAATCCTCCAGGGGAGGAGGTGGGAAGCATGGGGCTGCCAGCGGGCTCTTCCTCCCACGTCCTCCCCCTCAGCTCTGCCAGCAAAGCAGAGAAATGAGGCCCAGCTCCGGCATGACATTACTCCTCCTGAGGGACTCCCCACAATTTGGGGAGTACAGGAGCAAACCTGTTTGGTTGTGTTTCAAGGCTTGTTTTTTGTGGGTGCCTGATGCCGAGTAAACTTTGCTGTGATTGCAGCAGACCGGGAGGATGCTCTTGGAGGGTCCGCTGGGTCCCATCGCTCCCTGCCCCATCTGTTTGCTCCTAAGGGATGGATGAGCTCATCTTCTTGCCCCAGATCCCATGTTCCTGAGTCTCCCAGCCTTTGCTTGCACCAGCCTCCCCAGGTTTTGGGTAGCGGTGGCCTTTGGGGGTGTGTGTCTGGAGAAGGAGGGTGCTGGGAAGGTGCTGTGCCAGCAGCCTGCTCTTCAGATGCTGCCTGCTGACAAGGCACAGAGGAGAAGGAATCTTTGTGTTCAATTAATGCATGCTGGAAAAAGATCTGTATTAACCAGATGCATACATAAAAAAACAGCTAACCTGAGCATCCTCTTATGTGAATGTTAGGTGTCTTCCCTGCTGCCACAGGTCTCTCTCCAGTCCATCTCCATCCTCACCTCTGCATGGTCTTGGTGGCAGTCAAAGTGCTGTGGGGTGAGTCCGGGGAAAGAGATCTTGTTACCGGGCTTTGTAGCTCCAAACGAGAAACTCGGAAGATCTTTTAGCCCTAAATTTCTCCAGGGAAAAATGGTTCAAGTTCCCTTATTTGAGACCTGCAAAGGGATTTCCCCCTTGGAGCGCTGACTGTCTGCAAGCAGAGCTTTTCTAAATGATCTCAAATGCCAGATTTATTCCTGTTATCAGGCTCACGCGCTGCGTGCCGGCCCTGGTTTTGAGGGCAGCGGCTGTAAACAAAACGCAGAGAAAACTCCGAGACAATTTCATCATGGCTTCCCCCCCTCCCACCCCGTCACAAGGAAATTACTGCATGCAGCAATTCTTCAGGGGAGTAGGGTGATGGTTTAAACGTAAATGGTTTTGTTTGCAGTGAGATACACTAGGCTATGCTGCTGTTGGTGCTTCTGCTGAATCAGAGCTGGGGATTTTGATGTGGAGAAGGGAGGAATGCGGGATTCCTCCTCTGCCTTTAGTTAGTACCTCATTCCCCAGTTCCTGCTTTTAATCCAGGAGCTGCTGACTTCTCTGCTAATGAAACTCTATAAAGGGTTTTGTGATCTCTTGGAAATCTGCTGTGAAGCATCTTGTTACTATTTTTTTCCTTCCTGCACTTGGAGTTGGGGTGCTTTGGGAAACAGGAGAGCCTGTCCTATTTGCTCTGTGCACTAGAGTGGTGGTTTGCAGCTGGTGCAAAATACCAGGTACCCAGTGGGAGCAGGGGGTGAGTTTGTGTCTGAAGATGTGATATTCTTTTTTCTACCTTTTTGATTTTTAATTATTTTTTATTCCTGCCTTGCATTCCTGTGGCAGTTTTCCTTTACAGTGAGTTTCACCTTCCTGGTAACATGTGCTTTGCTTTGCTTTGTTTTGGGAGTTGCTGTGGGTGAGGTGGGCTGCACTGCCCTGGCTCCATGGACTCCAGAGTAGGATGCCCCTGTCAGGTTCCACACTTTTGGGCTGAATCTTTGGGCTTTTGGGTGCTGGTCAGGGAGAAGTGATGCTCCCTTGCGCTGCAAGGATGTGGGCTGTACAGCACCTAGCACAGGGGTACTTGGTGCTGGGTTGGGGTTTGGAAGGAGGTAATGTGATTTACAGCAATGGATCTGGTTAATAATCTCCAGCAGCTTCTGTATACTCAGGGGCTGCTTGTATTCCCAGCCAGGTGTTTGCAGACCGGATCGATATGGCCCTATTTGCATGGGGCTGTCCATAATCTAATAAACCAACCTCAATCTGCATCCTTTGCTTTCCCCAAACATCCACCAAGAGATGATCCCTGTCTGGTTGGACTGGCAAGTGTTCCCTGTGGTGGGAGAAGCTGTTTGTGAACAGTGCCTAGCCCCTGGACTGCCAGCTTGGGGTCATACGTGGCACCCCAATGCTGCCAGTGGGTACCAGCTGCCAAGGCTATAGCCTCCACCAGAGCCTGGGCTGTGTAAGCACCCTGCATTTTGTGTGCGCTAGATGTTTGTAGGTGCTGCGTGGTGCTTTGCAGACCATCACCTACCCAGCGTGCTCCAGAGGCATCAAAATCAGGGTTTTCCATAAAATCCCTCCTCTTGCCATGTCGCCTTTGGGGAGCATCTGCTGGGAACCCTGTTTGAAACCAAAAATGATGGTCTTGTGGGTCGGGCGGTCAGCAGCTTCTGCTGAAAACTGTCTCAGAGGTGTTGCATCCCCAGCAACTTAAATAATACAAGGTGGCGGGTGGTATAGGGATAAATTACAGAAGGCTGTGGCCTGAGGAGGTTGTGGGCTGAATACATTAAAGCATGGTGTTGTCAGGCTGGCGGCGGGGCTGTGGAGGGACTCGAGTGATGCTTTCTTCTAGTGCTGGGGGATTGGTTGGGCTGAAATTACTGGTTTGCAACTGTGTCGATTAAAAAATAAAATAAAGAAATAAAAGCACTGAAGAATTAAATCTCTTGGCCTTGTGTTTGTGAGCCCTGTCCCTGTAATTTTTTTTTTTCTTAAGCTGGAACAGTAAGCCGCCTTTACCGGTTCCTCGTGGTGAAGGTGAGGTGGCAGGAGAACTGGCAGCCTCTGGTAGAGGGGATGGCTGCTGGGGGAAGCCGCCTCACCAGACTGCTGTGCCTGCCGAGGAGCGGTGTGCTGTTGCTGCTTCTCAGTGTTTTGGGGAGGTCGCCAGCGTGTATAATAGAAATCCCCTCTGGCACCTTGGGCAAGCAGCACGTTGTCACCATCCTCTCCCTACCTGGCCTTTTATTTATAGGAGAAGCCTTACCCAAAATAGCTTTCCTGCTTGGCCTAAGCTGACGAGCTGTTCCCCCACCCCCATTTTTTTTTTTTGGGTAAATATACTGATAAACTGAAAACCCTTGGAACAGCCAGTGCTGCGAGGAGTCACACTAATCTAAAATGATAACTTTGCCATTTTAGTTCAGCCTTGGTGAAAAATGAGCGGAGCTGCCTTTGTAAGTGGGATCAGGCTGTCTAAATGCTGGTGGCTGGATTTTTGTTTCTCGCCCGAGTGCAAGCCCAGAAACTCGGTTCATCGTTTTCACGTTGCATTTTTGGTTTCACAGGCAGCGTTTTGTAATGCCATGTTTGGCCCAGCCTGGCTGGCCTGCCTGTCCTCGTTATCAGAAGAGGAAAATCAAGTTTCTCTCCTGGTTGGATAACATTTTCAAATTCCAGAGTGATGTCAATTAGCAAGATTATCAGCGGCAGGTTAACCAGCAAAAATACCCTTCTAGTTGCGAAGTGTTTGTTGCTAGTTGCTGCTCCTTTCCCAACTCCAGTGGTCCTGATCCTGGACGCATTTCTGCAGCACGGGGATTTTTCTCTGTTAATTCAGCTTGACTGTTTCCTTTGACATTTGATATTTACAAGGCTGGAGCCAAAATGAAAGCGAATCTGTCCATAACTCTCTGAAATGGGCCTTTCTAATTTCAACATTAATGTTTCAAAACCCAAGCGGCTGGTGGGTGTATGTTTGCTTGTTTATACACAGCTGCCTTTTTTTTTTCTTTTTTTTCCCTGTGCAGTGATTCTCTGGTGAAACATTAAGAATGATACAATACCTGGATCCCTCTGGATGGATTGGTCTCCATCTTTAAGCTTTGAATTTGGCTTTTAACTCTGTCTCTAATGTTAAAAGGCTGGAAGTGTTTTAACTTAGTCTTTTTTGTTTGGGAGGGGGATGTTTATATGCAAAATTATTATTGCAATAATATGATTATTGCAAATCTCTAGACAAAAGGCACAGTTCACAGGCTAAAAGAAATGAGTTGGAAGGAGTCACAGCCATCGATCCTGACTTCATAGTGCAGGACACAGCCTTCCTGGTACGTTTTGTGTGAAGCTTTTGCTTTCCGGAAGGGCGTTTGGTCTTGTGTAGAAAAGTTGCAGGTAGTAGGACATGCTCCACTGCCCTGGTGGAGGTGGTGTTTTGAAGGGTTTATGACCCTTGCTTTGCAAGGAGCCACCTATTTATTTCTGATATGAATTTGTGAAGCTTCTGGCTGCCGTGTTGTGCCATGTATGTGCCTGCTGAGAGCAAAGAGCCTGCCGTGGCCATGCTCCCGGTGCAGTTGCATGTCTGGGGGGAGCAGGTGGCAGGAATGGTGTTTTCGGCAATGTATTATTCCCCTGGAAAATCCTGGCTGTTAGATCTGGTCAGCAGATGTGAAGTGTCGATCGGTATCGGTGGTGGGAAGGGGAGTTGCAATATACTTCGCCAACGGAGAAAAACCCATGGAGCAATTTCCTGATTTACGCTTTTGGTGATGTGAAATGAAGCTGTCTGAAGCGCTTTGCTCAGCAAGCTCGTAGCAGACTGCTTCTTCCTACTTCATGCAGATTTTTCTGAAGAGGCCATTTCTCAGCTCTGTCACTGGATGGGCAGAGGTTGCTAGGGGGGGCACGGACCACTTAAACGCATCTGGAGGCACAAAGCATTGAGCATGGGAGCAGGGAGCGAGCAGCGCTGGCTGTAGCTCGCTCCAAAGCCCCAGTGCAATTCTGTCCCCAAGCGGCTGAAAAGGTCATTTAGCGTAATAGTGAACGTTTAATTTTTTTTTTTTTGGTACTTCCTCAAATAGTCAAATTAGCATCCTTCCTCTGCTATGGGAGCTTCTGGAGGGGGCGTCCTGAGAAGGATTATCAGTAGGAGCGCCCGGGCCTGGGCTGTTCCTCTCCCGAAGGTCCCTGGCTGCTATTTGCACATCCAGGGGTCTGACCGTGGCTGGCATTTCCCCTGTTCAGTGGAATTTACTTTCTGCCTGGCAAGGGCATTGGGTAACATTTGCGCACCTGGGCCGCTTAAGCTGCGGAGGGGCTGGGGGGATACAGCGGAGAAGGTCAGGGGTCTCTGCTTTCCTTACGGGCAGGAGGGAGTGCGGAGAGCAGCTGATGGGCACTGCGTCCTCTACCTAGGCAGCAAGCAAGAGGGGGAAAACGACATTATGTAGCGTGATGGTACCTGTGCAATCATCTGGACCCTACTCTGATGTTGGGTGGATGTGGGGTTGGCCCTCGCTGTGGAGAGCCTGGACCCTGCTCGATGGACAGATCATTTGGGCAGTGGGTGCTTGGTTGGTTTTTATTGTGGCAAAGGGTGTTGCATTTCCATTTGGATAGGTTTGTAGCACGTGCCCAGGGGGCGCACAGCCTGGGGTGGGATTTCTCCTTAGAAATGGCTTTTCTGCATCCAGGTCTAGAAAGCCGTGGGGTCCTGGCCCGCAGGCTCTTGGGGGTAGGATGACACGTGCAGCAGCACGATGGCATGGCTGGAGGTTTAGGGAGACTACCCCAAGGGCAAATGGGGATTGATTACTGTGAAAAATCCACAAGCAATATGGAAGGAGATAAGACGCAGTGAGGGGTGGTGGTAGGGGAAGTTTCCGGTCTTCCCATGCTCCCGAGGCAGGTGGCAAAGTCCATGCAGGTGGAAGGACAGATTTTTATTTCCCTTTTCCTGCTGTGTTTGGTTAGGCTTTGGAAACGTCCTTTGGCAAAGGCAGTGTTCCCAGCTGGCTGGGTGCTCGGGGGGGCTAACGGCCAGGGCAGAAGGCAAGTGCTCGGATACCAGTGATGGCACGGTGCTTCCAGCCCTAACACCTGGTCAGGAGCTGCAGTCATGCAGGTCTTGTGTGCCGAGGCATGCGGTTGCAGGCAAAGGCGGCAGACAGACCTGCTCCATTGTATGTAACCTGCGACTGGGAAAGGAACTGCACAATTAGGAGAGGTCCCTGCAGTTTGCGTTTGAAAGGAGCTCCATTAAGATAATTTTTAAGCTCCTGTTTAATCAGAATGCTGTCTGCTGATGGAGAGGGAAACTGCTTGTGCAGGCCCTGTGAGTCGCTGGAGTGTGCAGTGGGTCTCTGGTCCCTTTGGCTTTTTTTATTTTTTTTTGTTTCACCCTTTGGGGATGCTGGGTCTGCTGCCCTGGAGGCAGCCGGGCTCCCATCCAGCACCCTTGGGTAGAAATGCTCTCCTCCCTCAGGCAGCTCTTTCCAAGGATCTCCTCAGCCTCTTGGCCATCGCACGTAGTCGGCAGCCTGCTGCCTTCCTCTTGCCCCATCTCCTCCCTCTATGCAGGCACTGGTGCTGGGTCTGACCCTGGTCAGCGATTGCTCTCGCAGGCTCCCCAGGGAAGCCTGGCCCTGTGGCTCTCCGGAGTGCTCTCCTAGGCTCGGTGGGGAGTGTGGAGGAGACCTAAATGAAGAACAAATGAGAATCATATAGAGACAAATGGGAATCAGATTTAGGAAGCAGATGAGACAACCCTTTGGAAGGGGCAGCGGGGCTGTTTGCTTTAATCAGTCTCCTTGAGTTTCAGGCAATAATAAAGCAGATTTGTTGTCTTTTACCTTCTCTTCCCCTAGCCCTCTCTGTTTCCCTCTGTTCCTCTTATTTGCTGTTCTCAAAATAGCCCTGGATCCAGCAGCACCAGCATCTCTGCACCGAGCTCTCACCTCCTGCAAATGGGATTACTGGCCAATCCAGCTGACATCTTGTCCAGTTTTTTCCATTCTCCTTCTGTCTGGTTCTCCCTGTCGGGAGCTTGTCGCCTCGAGCTGGGCTGCTGGGGATGGGTTCCTCCCACTGCCAGAAGAGCTTTTCGGACTTTCTGGAGTGAGCGGTGGAGGAAACTCTTCCAAACAGGCTGAGGTTTTCTCCGTGCGGTCGGTTTGTCCTGGCATGCTCTGCTGTGTAATTTAGAGGCAGTCCCCAGGGACTGGCCATGCTTGGAGGAGATCAAAGTTTCTCTGTCAGAGGGCTTGGGCAGTGCTTCCAAGGTGCTTGAGTTACCTCCTAACATGCGCTCCTCTGGGACGTGGTGGTGGCTGCAAGGGAGGACCCTGCCTTCCTGGCCTCCATGGATGGGTTGTTTCCCTGCAGAAATGTACTTCCTTCCCCTTCCTCATTCCTTTTCCCCTTGTCATCGTCTTGGTGAGCAGCAGGTGGATCTTGGGAGGGCTGGGGCCGTACGTAGCTGTGGGTCAATGAAGCCAAGCCTTTGATCCTTTCTACTTCCAAGAGCCCTGGTGATGAGTAGTAATCTTTCCAAGCAGAGAGACCAGACTGGAGCTGGGATTAGCGGTTCCCGTGGCCATCTCTGCAGCTCACCATCTCCAGTGCCGGGCACCATGCAAGGAGTGAAGTTTCTCCCACCTTGAAGGGGAACGTGTGCCCTGCCTGCTGCTGTACACCCAGTTGGGGAGGTCTCACCAGTGCCTTCTGCGGCTGGGTTGCTCTGCCGCACATGGCTGTTGTGGTCGTGTCCCAGGCAGAGCTTACAGAGTTGTTTTGCTATTTGCTGGTGGCTAGTAGAGAGACAAGGGATCTGGGGTAACCTCCGGCATGTTCTAGTGGATTGCTTTCAGGTGCTGTCTTGGTTTTTGCACCCACTTAATCTCTGTCTTAAGTAGGATTCCCCATCCTGGAGAGTAAGCTCGCCCACTCTGCTGGGATGTGCTGGGAAAGCTGGTGGTGAAAAGCCTCTGGTATGACCCTTGGATTTCCAACTGCTTGTGCCTCAGGCAGAGACTTTCAAGATGGCAGAGCCCAAACTGTGTTCCCAGCCAGCCTGTGGGGCTGTGGGTCCCCTCCTATGTTCAGTGGGTGATGCTGGTGCAACATGGTGGGGTGGTTTGTGTGGGGCACCCTTCACCTCCAGCGCTCAGCAGGTCTCTTGTGAATGCTGCAGAATTGCATGTACAATTGCAATCACTTCCCTGTGTGGCTTGGCGCATCTCGCACGTAGGCTTTGCCGATAATCCTCGATAGAGGCTGCGTCCGATCCCAGCACGGGCATCTTAGCTGCTTGGCAAGAGCTATTCGGGAGGAAGTTTGTGGTGGCTTTGCTGGCCAGGAGGGGCTGATTTAATTAATGTTTGCAAGACTACCACAAGGCTTTCCAGTTGCAAACTGGTTTGGCTTTGCTCTGAAAAACAGAGTGAAGCAAAGGGGCCAAGCATGCCCTGTGGTGGCTTTTCCAGGTCCCCAAGGTCGGCACGAGGGAAATTGCCTCTGTTGCAGTATAGGGTGAGCCTCCTCCCTTGTTCAGCGTGGCAGAAATCGTGGTTGTAAACATTCATCCCTGGTATGTAACCATGCTGTGGGCAGTTGTCTCCCCCAGCTCATGCAGGTGGGTGCCTGGGGGGCCAGGGGAGCGCACGGGTGCTTCAGTGCCCTGGATGCACCTCAAAGCTCCCCGTCCTGTGCTGTATTTCATCTTCCCGTGCTTCCAGAGAGGTCTGTGCCTAAGATACTTCTTGTTGCTGCCAGCAAGCTTCCCTTTAACCATGCCATGGTGGGGCTTTTTAAAAAATTTTATTTTATTAGGAAATTCCCATTTGGTTGCTTTAAAAAGCAAGCCCTTGTGGCTGGCCCCTGGCCCGCTGCTAACAGATTTGTTTGAGAAAAGGCTGCGTTAGCATCCTGTTTTATTGAACATGCCTCCTGGGAAGGCGGTTTGAATATCCTTCTGTCTCCTCGGAGCAGGGAGCTCTCAGGACTGCCTGCCGCCATGGGGATGGGGAATGCTCTCCTCTCCTCTCCCTTTCCCTCCCCCCCCTTCCCCTTGTTCAAGCCTCCCTTTTCTTTTTTCTTTTTTTTTTTTTTTTTTTTTTTTTTTTTTGAGGAGAGAGAGCGCTATGCACGGTGCATCCCGCTCCATGCGGCTTTTCTCTTTCCCCACAGAGTTCATCCAAAGTTCGTATCCAGACGATGAACAAAGTAGCTCAGACCTTTTCCTGACTCTTCACCCTTTGTCCTCATCACTTAGTGACAGACAGGAATCAAATGCCACAGACAGGCTGACGGGACAGGGCTGTGTGAAAGTCCTTGGAGGAGGAGGAGGAGGAGTGGAGCAGTGCTGGGTAGATGGGGGACTCATGTTTAAACTCTTCTCCCCCACCCTGGGTAAAGAGCGGAGCTGCTTTTACTTTGAAGGGCAGAGGGGAGGTACAGCAGCATTTTTTTTTTTTTTGGCAGAAACCGGATAAATTTTTAGTGACAATAGACATAGGGAAGAAGGACCGGATGAAGTTAGCCTCAGTGTTTAGCACTGGGTGTGCCTCCCGTCAGGAGCAGGGGAAGGAAGGGGCTATGAGCTGTTACAGATCGGAGGGATGGAGGCTGCTGGTCTGCCTGCATCACATCTCTGCTGGAACAGGAGGCTTTGCTGTTAGGGAAGAGGGGGTGCACGGTCCCAGTCCCCACCCGTTTATAAGGGCTGCATTGCCCAAGAAAGGCGGCTTGGTCTGGTCTTGGCTTGGTCTTTCATCTCACCCGGCTTCAGGGCTCCCCTCGAGGCGGTGGGTGGTACCCCACTGAGGGTGCAGGGGAGTGGGGTTTAATGTTGGAGGCCTCCCTGTGCCAGCGGGCAGCATATGCAGGCTGGTTTAGCTGGGCAGCTGCCTGGGTTGGGCTTCTCACTACTACCAAAAGCTGGGAAGGGACTGTTTCCCAAGCTGGTGTTTGGGGTGCTCAGGAGACTTGGTTCAGCCTGTCAGGAAGGGATAGGAGCAATTTAGCCTGTTTGTTCGTTAGCTTTTGTCTAACTCATTCAGCTGTCAGAATTGGGGTGACTCCTAACAGGTATTTATCCTTCCAGACGTCCTCCCCGCCATTCACCTTCTTTCCTTTTTTTAATGGAAAATGACAACTAGAATGTCTGGAAGTCTCAGATGAGGAAAGGATGGCAGCACCTCATGGCAGAGATTTTGTGGGGGCTTTTAGGGAAGCTGCATTGGCTGTAGCACCAAGTTTGGTAGAGGTTGGAGAATGAGGACCTCATAAGCCTCCAGGCAGAGAAGATCTCCATGAAATGTATGGTGACTGTTCACTCAGGGCTGTTCCTCAAGAGGTGCTGTGATCCTGCACAGATGTGCTGGGCCAGGGCTCTGCTTCAGTCCTGGATCTTCTCGTGACTGAATGCCTCACGTCCGTCTCTGGAAAGCAAGGACCTTCCCCTTGGTCTCCTAAGGGGATCCTCCTGGTGCAGACAAGTGGCTGTGGCCTCCCATAACATGTTATCTCTTAAAGTCTCTGGATCAAGCTCCAGGGATGTGGTGTGAGGCAGGGCTGCAGGCTTCACCTGCTTGGGGCCACCCTGTTGGCGGGGAGATGTGGATATCCCTTGTGTAGACAAACTCCATGCCGGGCTTTCAAGGCATGGATATGTGATTGGGCAGGGAGGGGAGATGCTTCTGTCAGAAAAGGACTTGCAAAGGAGCATTTGCGTTTAGTCCTTAAATCCTGGGAAGTGCCCTGGAAGCTGTGGGTGAGAGGGGGATCTCTTGGGTTCAGTCTGCATGTGGAGAGAGATTGCTCACAGCTTAAATGAGCAAGAGCAACGTTGTCTCCTCTGTTGGCAGAGGAGAAACCAACTTGCTCGGCGAGTCCCAGGACTGAGCAGGTACCTGAGGCGACCATCTCACCCCAAGGCATGGCAGGTTGAGTCTCTGTCCCCAGCCCTGGCTGCAGAGCCACATGGCTCTGGCCACTCTCATCAACCCATCTGCTGGGGCCACTTGCAGGGGTCATCTCGGAGGCAGCAGGAAGGGGCTAGGTCCAGGTTTTGCCCTCTTTTGTTTGCTGATTTTGCAGAGCTTACTGATCTGGGCCCCGGCCAGCTCTTCTGACTCACAGGAATCATCTCACGAGTCTCCTACACCCTCCATTACCTGATCCGAGCGCTTCCTGGCATGTTGGCTCTCACTGCCATGCCATCACGGAGCAGCGGCCGTGAAGGGAGCTGTGCATTTGTGCAGCATGCATCTGCTGCCGGCTGCTGCAGCATGTGGTGCTGGAAGGGACCGGAGCCTGGGTCTCCCCTGTCACCCTTTGCAATGCATGCTCCCTTTGCTAGTGGCCATCTTTTCTGACCCCACAGACGGTCTCTAAATTGATTGTGAGGCAAAATAAAGATCTCCTTGCTTGTTAAGAGGAGCAAGCTTGATGGCTTTGTTTTTTCCCTGTCCCTTGTGTTGCGTTACTGGTAGCAGCAGTACTGGGTGCTGTAGGAGGTAGTCTGGGGTGCCCATTCCCCTGATTGCTGTGGGGCTGCCGTGTTTCTGTTCATAAATGCAATAAGTTGGACCTGGAGGAGGATTGTGGCGATCCACGGGCTCCTTCCAGGACTCCCTATCTCTGGTAAATGCAGTGGGTCAGCAGAAGAGACCAGAGTAGACTCAAAACTCCATGCGCTGATGCTGCAAACCCTGAGGTCCCTGTTGAGCAAAGGCGGGTGTGAGACATGCTTGCAAATCCCCCGTGTTGCAAGCTGGGAAGTCTCCTGGAGTTCCTCATTTGCCCATCTTGATGTGAATTTTTTGCAAGCGGCTTTACCTCCTTATCCCTGCAGGGAAGTAGCTAGGGCGTGTTCCCATCACAGCCTCATACCCCTGCGAGGTGCTTGGTTTGGCAAAGGGCTGCTGTTGCATCAGGCCTGGCTGCGCCCAGCGAGCGCAGGAGGAAGGTCCCTGTGCTTGTGGCAGGAGCATCACTCAGAAATAGTTCAATATTGTGGCTCCTCTGGGGGCTTGGGGATGTCTGTGTTTTTTTGGCTTGTTTCCACGTGCCGCATGTGAATTTCGCTCCCGTGGGTCCTGGTGACTTGCAAGATTTGGGTGTTTTGGTGGCTTTCTGGCCTGTGGCTGCCAAGCCATGTGTGATGATGTGGAAGTGGTTTGCATCTTGTATTAAGTTTGCAGGTACCTTATGGAGAGCTTAAGAGAACAGGAAGAGCCTGGTTTGGTAGGATCAGGGACTCGCATCCCCAGTGAGCTATGGAGCAAACCTCTCCTCCGGACTGGGTGCCTGTGGACAGCCCAGCTTGGTACGATGGCAGGGAGGTGGTTTTGGGCTCTACTGTGTTGGGGTGGCTCCTTGTGTGACAGGGAGCTGTTGAGGTGCCTCACCTGGCTGGTCCCCCACAAAGAGGGGAGTCCCGGGTGTCCCCAGGTGCCCGAGGAGTGGGAGTAGCCTTGTGCAGGACTGGGTGGTGGAGAAACAGTGCTCTCCCCTCTTGCAGAAGGGTTAAGCAAGGGTCCAGGTGTGCTCCTCTAGGACGGTGGCTGAGGTTTGGGTCTCCCCCAGCCTGAGTGTCCCACTTGCGGAGCCTCGGTGCAGCCTGTTGCTAAAAGGGGAAGGTGATGTCCTGAAAATGCCCTCCCAGGTGACGTAGGCACTGATGTTTTACCACCTTTTCAGCAGAGCTGGAGTCACAGGGCTGGTGAAAATTAGCCGCTTGTTTGCAGTTGTGGGCTCCCCCCGTGGCAGGAACCATGTGCATGGGTCCTCCCCATCAGAGGGATTTGGGATGCAGGGGGCTTTGCTGTCTGCCTTGATATGTTCCCTATCATATGTCCCAGCCTCATCGAGCACAACAGTGTCCCGCAAGATGTGTGATCCGTGCCGAGCTGGCCCCAGAGCCGAGCTCTCCTGCTGTCTCCCCCTACCCCTACTTGCCTCCTCCACAGCAGTGCCTTTGTCAGCCGGCCAGAAACCTGCAGCGCCGCAGCCAGCCTCCCTGAAGTGCCAGCGATCCGGCGTTTGGGTCCTGGCCCCCCTCCCTGCCTCTGCCCCAACATTTATCAGCAACCTCCCTTCCCTCCCAGCCGCCAAATTCTTTCTCCGTGCCGTCATCCTCCGGCCAGAAGCCGCCCGGTCCTCACTCTCCCTCCCTCCCTCCCTCCCTCTGAAACCAGCCCAGAACTGCTGGGCAAACATTTCGCCTGTTGTTATTACAGTATTCCCATCTGCATACTTAGTCATAAACCCCTTTTAATTCCAGCCTTTTTCTGGGGCGGGGTTAAGAGTTCAAACCCATCATTTCTCTTTTGGGGCTGGAGGCTTACAAAAGCAGCCTGCGGCGAGATTATTCAGGAGGATGGGGCCAAGAGCGAGTTTAGGGGGAGGGAAAGGGGAAGGGGGCGGTGGGGAGGGGGGGCTGCACACAGGGGTGCTGGCTGTGCAGCCCCCCTTCCCCAGGGAGGGCTTTGGCCAAGTTTTGTGTGGGGCTGGCTGTGGCAGGGGGGTGCTCTCCACCAGCGCCTCCCCCCCACTTTTCCCCTTCCTGCGGCTCGCTGGGAAGCTGGCGGTGGATGGGGCTGGCCCCTTCGTGGGTAGGCATGGAGTCAAGTCATGCTGCTGCTGGTCTTGCCTCGTTTGCCAGAGTCTTTGGATAATGGAGTGCCAAAAGCCAGAGAGGAGCATTGCCAAACGCACGGGGAGGGGAGCAGCCCTGGCTCTGTGCGAAGGCCCCTCCAGGAGAGCCCCCCTAGGCACAACATAATGCCACTGATGCTTTGGTCATGCAAAGGATGCTGTGGGGCTTCCTTTGCCCAGCTCACCATGTCCTTAGTTTAAAAGGCTGTCCCCTCCTTGCTTGGGGTGGTGAGAGTCCTGCTCCAGGAGCACTGGCGGTCCCTGCACTTACCTCCCACCCTGTGCAGGCATCCCTACAGCTGGATGAGCCCAGATATCTCTGTATTTCTTGCAAAAAATATTGAGGTCCATTGCTTGTGAGCCTGCCTGGACTTATTAGGTGGCTGTAGTAACTCTTCCATCCTCCTCTTTGGAGCCCGGCTGCTTTTAATTC
The DNA here is from genome assembly GCA_013401315.1 of Balaeniceps rex. Lineage (NCBI taxonomy): Eukaryota > Metazoa > Chordata > Aves > Pelecaniformes > Balaenicipitidae > Balaeniceps > Balaeniceps rex. Next base: position 32,277 of record VYZW01038062.1, read on the forward strand.
CCTCTGTGGCAAGGGTTCAGGGATGCTGGCACTTCCTACCAGCTCTATGCCACTCCATCGTGAGGTCTTCCTGTCCTCTATCTGCTTTTCTGTGACCTGGGTGGTGTGGGCAAGGCAGTGGGGGGGGGGGCAGAGGGCTTGTAAGGGCAAGGCTTAATTCCTGCACAAAGTTTGGTGCCTGCATCCTGCCCACGCCGCTGCTGCAGAGCCCCTGGACTGGATGCTGACCTGGGTCTGGTGGGAGATGCTCCCTCCTCCCTCTTGCCCATTGTGGATGCCACGCCGCATCCCTGTGAGATGGGGTATGGACTGGTGGTTGTTTATGGGCTTGAGAGGCATTGGCATCTTCTTTGTGTCTGTAGGCAAGATGAGGTCTTTCACCCCGCCTCCCCCCCATTATTATTAAGAAATAATAATAATGTGTATTTGGGTTGACAGAAATGTTGTACAAATTTGTGCAGCTCAATTTCCCAACATGTTTCAGTAAAGAAGACTCTCTTGCTTTGCTTTCGGGAAGCATAAAAAAGATGGAAACATCTCATATTTACATTTTTGAAATTAAGCCTTTGCCTTTTTTATTAAAAGTATTTCTCTGAAATTTTACTTCAGTTTTATATTGTAAATATCTTAATGACAAATCCAGCTCTCAAGTGATGCTCTTAAAAAAGTCCTGAAAGAACAGGTATTTGGGCAATTCTGTTTGAAAGTTACTCAAAGGAAGGAACACCAAAGCAAAGTTTGCAGGAACAACCTCCACTTGTCCTCTCTCTGCGTATCCTGCCATTCAGTCTGTGGTTGCATGATCACACAGTGTTACCCCATTTAGACTGTGTGATGGCTTATCATATGTAGTTTTTTCCCCCTCTGGTTTTCTTAGATGCATGGACTGAGGGTTTCATGCCACTGTGGATATTGGAACAGCCACAGGAAAATAATCTAAACAACATGCTCAATGTTTTTAGCATATCAGGTAGAGGTTTTCTTAAAAGCTTGCCCCAGTGTAGGTGGGCAGCATGATCTTGCAGGCAGGTGGAGTTGGAGGGCTATCCCAGGCAGGATGAGTGGTCTGAATTTACATCTAAATTACCTTTACTGTGTGATCCCCTGAATTGCCTTGAGAGCTGCACTTCTAGGTGGAGAGATTTTTTTAAATTTTTTTTTCTATGTGGATGCTGGATGGTTATTAAGCTGCTGTAGAGCGAAGGGAGCTTGTCACATGAGAAATTTGGGTTTAGTCCCCAGTAAACTCAGAGGTGTTCATCCTTCTGGCCTGAACTTGATGTGATAAAGAGCCTGCACGCATTACACCTGCACTCTGCAAATGCAAGGGTGGAAGGGGAAAGGCCCTGCTGTGAGCCAAAGTGGCTTTTGAGCCTTTCTGCATGCCTCTGCTGTGGGGAGCAGGAGGGGGAGCGGGTGGACCTGGAGGGCTGCGATGGCTTTTTCCAGCTGCGAGCACACCCGGGATTGTGCGCTCAGAGCGTGGGGCTCTGCCTACCTGCCCTCTGCGTGCTTGGCAAGCCGTGGCTTGCAAGGCATGGCGAGTCCTGCACACGGGCTGTGTTGCTCGCTGCAGCCTCCCCCTCCTGCTTTGGAGGGGAGCTGAGCGGGTCGGGTCCAGGCACCCGCTTCGATTGCCTTTCCTGAGGGGTGCTGCTCAGCTTTGCAAAGCTGGGTGCTGCTCTTTCCCCCTTGCTGCATGGAGTTTTGGAAAGGAGTTTTCCTCTCTTGTGATCAGAGGCAGTGGGTGCTTTGCTGAGCTGCGCTGGCTGCTCAGAGATGCCCGAGCAGAGGCTTTGCAGGGTGTGCGCAGTGTTCATTAGACCTGTTTAGCAGGAAGCTTACATCTCGAAAAAGGGCTAGCTGGCCTTCCTGGTGTGGGGCAGGAGAGCAGGCTCAGCCCTTGCGCAGGGGCCAAAAGAGGTGTAGGTTTGGTCTGATACTGGTCAGGTCACTCTGCTTCCTTGCTGGCCTGCCTGCGTGGCAGGGACATCTGCATTTGCAGATCTTACAGCTCTTTGATTGATTAAAGCAGCTTGGGTTATTGCAGAGAAGGGAGCCTGCCTGTGTCCTCTGCATGTGGCCTTGTGTTGTGCAGCAAGGGTCTGGCTGGGTGACGTGGGTCCCATGCCTTTACTGGCAGGGACTGGGTGGGATATTGGGCAGGAGAGGAGTACTGGTAGAGTTAGTTTTTGAGCTTTCTTCTGGGGAACAGAGACCACTGATCTCAGAGGTGTTTGAAACCTTATCCCACTCACATCTCCATCCTCAACGTGGATGCATCATCAGGATTTGGGTATTTGCAGGCATTGTTCACCCAGGGTGCCAGGGCTGTGTATTGCAACACCTCCTACCCCCTGCACAGAGCTGCCTCCAGCCAAAGGAGAGCTGGTACATAGAAAGGCGCTGGGTTTACATGACCTATGTCTGAAGATTTCATTAAATCAGGATGAATTTTCTGGTGTTTGTGTGTACGATTTCCTGTTCTTCTGCAAACAGGGGTCTTGCCTGCCCCACCAGTTGGAAATGTGGAATATGCATGCTCCTCCTCTCTTTTTTTTTTTTTTTTTGTGTGTGTTGAAAATGAGAGGGCTTGTGAGATTTCTCCCTCCCCACGCTCACCTGTGCCTGTTGCCTTTCTGCTGCCCAATGCCTTAATTACAGCTGATGAAACGGCATGCTAGTAAATCTTGGGAGAGGTTGCCCCTGTCACGTGCCAGCCCCGGGATGGGGGACGTGCCGTCCCCGCTCTCTCCCGACCACGAGTGCATTTCCATCGCTGCTCCTTCAAGCTCTCTCCCTCTCTTCTTAACGTGCTGCTTGTGTAATTGTTGGCTGTTTGTCCGCTAATGATTATAAATTAGCGTCCGAGTGTATAAAAAGTTAATGAAGTTCTGTCGGTGGAACCATTACGCCTTCCCAGGCTGGCACGTACAGGTCGGCCGAGCCGGTAAGAAAAGCCAGACACTGAGTCCAGCCTTTCAGGGGATCAGGTTTCAGCTCGCTCGCTTTCTCCTCCTGGGTTTTTTTCTTGCTGGTTGGAGCCAAAGTTGAGCGCTGGGAATGCCGAAAGGTGGGAGGTGATATTTTCTCTGCTATGGAGTGAAAAATAACCAAAATTCTTGCATGCCCCCCATCGTTACTTATTTCCAGCCCTCTCATTCCACCATACCACGGGCACATCCCCTACTTGTCCCCCTTCCTGGCTATTTCAGGCCTGGGGTCTGAGGACTCCCTGGACCCCTCAGTTCTGCCCCATAGCAGCTTTTCTTCTGCACGTGGGCTTCTTGGGTGGAAACCAAACATCTCAGACCCATTCAGCTTCTGCTGCTTTGTCTTTTGAGCATCGGACCATGACATGACAAGAACAGCTTCTTCTACTGCAAGCAGTCGGTGCTCATGGGCAAGGTGTAGGAAGGGTGTTGGAGACGACAGCATGACCTTACAGGTATAAATCTTCCCGCTATAAACCTCTCCCCCCCTTTTTTTTTTTCCTTTAAATCGCTCAGAACTTGGCAGGACTTTAAGTGTGTGCCCTGGAGTTTCTTCAGGTGGAGGCAGGTTTGGTGAAGGGCTTGCTAAAACGAGCCGAGTGGCTGACAAAAAAAGCAATGGAGAAAAAAGAAGGCGGCGTCCTTGCTGCATGCACGAGGGAGATTTTGGAGGTGCCTCTCTGGCTCTGGCACCCCGCCTCTCTGGAAGAGCTGTGGAAACTTGGCAGTGGGGCTGTCTTGTGTCATCCTCATGAAAATTCAATCGAATTGGGAGCAGATACCCGTCTGCTCGGCAGGTCTCCGAGGAGCCCGCACTGTGTTTTGGCAGCCAAGACCTGGAGAGTGGCTGCCAGCCCTGGGGCGCTGCAGGCTGGGCGTCCCCTCCAGCCCTTCCTCAGTGGAGACTTTTCCTGGGCAGCAGCTGCTGTGGAGAGGGAATGGGGGGAAAATGCGGCTCGTACGGAGCTCTTGGGAGACAGGACAAGGTCTTGCAGGATCAGAGAGACCGTGGGACCTGGTTTGGGACAACTCACAGCCTGGCCGTGCCATGTGGTGCTTGAGTGCCTCTGAGAAGGTGCCATCTTTTCCACTAGACTCAGGTTTTTCCCAGATGGGGTTATATGTGCTCTCGTGGCGCTTTTCCCAAGTTTAAGGGTGTGAACACTAGTCTCCTGGCCTTCTTCCAGGCTGAACGATTGCTTTCGGCATCCCTCATTTTTCCTGCCTGCTGCTAGGTTGTGCTCAACTGGGCTCCTTCCTGGGGCTGGTGGGCTCCCTCCCTGCAAGAGTAGCCCCTTCCTTCTCTGAGGAAGGTGCTTGCAAGGGTGCTGGGAGGATGGCAGGAGGAGCATGAGCCTTGCCGGACCTCCAAGAGTGTTTCAGAGTGGGCTGGAGCCACCAGCTAAGCTGCCTGGCTTAGCCTGGGGCAAGCCGGGTATTCTCCTCCCTCTCCCCTCGACCCACGTGTGGCCTGGTGCTGTGCTGCCCGCAGGCAGCAGCAGCTACTTTTTGCTCTGCCGTGGGTTTGCTTGGTGAGCTGGGGTGCTGCCAGCGAGCACAGTTTAAGCAAGGCATGCTTTGCCTGGGGTGTGTGCCCTTGTTCCCCCATCTGGATAGCCGGTGTGAGGGGGGAGGCGGGCTGCTTGAAGTCAGCAGGAGCCTTCCCTTTGATTTGGCCGAGGCTTGGATTGGCCCCTGGATTTTGGGAAGGGCTCAGCGAACCTCCGCATCCAGCTGCCGGCGCAGGGATTAATGCCGGGAGGCGTGGGTGAAAGCTGGAGCTGTGAGTGGTGCAGCCAGGGGCCTGGTGGCCTTGGGCACGTGGTGGGGATTACTGGCAGTCATCCTCCCCGTCGCCTGCAGCCTGGGTGCTGGCTGTGCCTTTGGGGCTGGGATGGAGGGTTTTGGGGTCTGCGCATCCCTCCCAAAGCAAAGGAAACCCCCCTGCCGTGAGCGAAGGAGGAGGGGGCCCGCAGATCTCTGGTTTCGGAAGCGAAATGCTCGCCGGTGACCCTGTGGAGGAGACGACAGCCAGGAGCTGCTGCTCGCCGCCAGGGACCTGCCCTCCGTGAGCTGCTGGCGGCGAGGAGGGGAGGCTAGGGAGGGCCCCCAGCCCCTGCTCCTGAGACCGATGCCTGCCTCTGCCCTGCCCGGGGCTGGTTTTCAGGGGCGCAGGTATTCCAGGAATTTGTAAGGAATTAGGGGGCGGGCGGGGAAGAGCGGGAAGACTCCTGCAACACGAACCATCTGGCCTTCTCCATCTCTCCACGCTGCAGTGTCTGGGATAAAGGAACTGATCGAAAACAGACATTGTTTGAGACAATAAAACCGTATTACACGTTAATGAGAAAATACATTTGAGGGCCGAGGGCCTGGGGCAAGCTGGGTGTTCTCCTCCCTTGACCTGTGCATGGCCTGGTACTGTGCTGCCCACGGGCAGCGGCAGCTACTTTTCCCTCTGCCGTAGGTTTGCTCAGTGAGCTAGGGTGCTGCTGGCAAGCACGGTTTAAGCAACGCATGCTTTGCTGGGGTGCATGCCCCGTTCCCCCATCTTGTGGTGAAGGAAAGCATGATCCCAGCAGGGAGGCAAAAAGCACCCCGCAACCCTGCCCTGCATCGTGCATGGTCCAGGGGAGCTCGCTCCATTTGCACCCCTTTCGTTCCCACTTGCATGCTCAGCCTGGGAGCCTGTGGGGCCTCAGGCTCATGCAGCTGCTCTCTCCCAGTACGTAAGCAGGTTAGGGCCTGTTCCCTGGCCGCGGGGCGAGTGGCACAGCCTGCCTCCCACCCGCCCAGCACAACGCTCCCCGAGCGGCTGCGGGAGAGCCCCTCAGCCTGCGCCTGGCCCTGCTGAACTTATAGTCTTGGGGACCCTAACACAGTGCATTGCTGATGCTGGTTATCAGATCCTGTTGGCCTCGATTTCTTTCCCTCTCCTCATCGGCTCGTGCCTGTCCCCATGGAACGGGCAGACACTCTCTGCCTCTGTTCCAGCAGGGTGCGTGGGCTCACTCGGGTGGGCGGGCTTGGCAGAGCCCCTGCCGGCTCCCTTCCTTGCTGTTCGGGTCCTGGCCTTCCCCAGTTTCTCCTTCCTGGAACTGGGTATGTGTCCATGAGTCCTCTGCTCCGCATCCTTTCCTGCGAGGGAGTTGGTTGCCCTTGGGAAGAAGGCCAGGATGGATCCTCACCTGGAGGACACTTTTTGAATCCATGGGTTGACTCATCCACGCTTAAAGTTGGGCTTTAGTGATCCTACAGCTGGGCTTTCAGGCTTCCTGGCACCCCGGTTTTTGCATGGGGCTGACCTTTGCCGAGGTGTCTGGGGGAGAATGGAGCTCTGGATCAATTCCTGGTAATGGCAGAAGTTTCTAAGTAAGGGAAAGGCAGGGGTTTGGAAGGTGGGGATGGGGAAGGAAGGGGGCCGTGGGGCGAGCGTGCCTGTAGTCTGTACCTCCCAGCCTAACATTTTTGGAGATCTTTCTTCACCTCAGGCAGGAGCGCGGAGCTGATGGTCCATGACAAAGGCCTCTTTTCTTCTCTGGGCTGGTGTTTTCATAGTGTTAGGTTACATCCCCCTCGCTTTGGGGGTGGGTGGGAAGGGGGGCATTGATAGAACCTGACACAGCCTACATGATGTAATGTTATTGTTTCAGTACCGAAATGAGGCAATTTTTCACTCGAGGTCAGCAAAATTTATGTCGAGCCCTGCTGGAGGGAGGGAGCCTGGGCTGGGGGTACGGGATGGGGTCTCCAACCTGACCCTATGCACCCCTGCACCCTCTCCAGCCCTGCCACAAACCCCACTGCCTGTGCAGAGGTAAGAAGCACATCACCCCCGGACCTTTCCCTGCTCCCCCTACCCCTTGCCTCGTGCTCAAACTGAAATATTTTAATTAAAATGGATTCTGTCAGGCGCGTGGAGCCAGGGAAGCCTGCTGCAGACCCTGCTTTTGGTGCTCAGGCCCTTGACATCTGTTTCCTATTGAAAGCTCTTTGGAAAGGAGAGCTGGCCCCTCCTCCCATCCCCAGTTTCAGTCCCTTTGGAGACCAGCGCGCAGCCTGGCTTTCCAGGGGTTTGTCCGCCTCCCAGCCTCCCCCAAGCCTAGCTAAAGTTTTGCTCAAATAAAAATAAACAAACTAAGTTGATTGCGGACAGCAGGGAGGCTCAGGTCTCGCTGCATGCGTGAGGCTTTATCGATGTGATCCCCCCCAGCGCGGCCGGGGGCTGAGGATGGGGTCTCCACACTCACCCAGCAAGGAGGGCAAAAAAATCAGTAGGCTTGCTGCTGGGGGAGCTGCAAAAGTAGGGTTTCGTGGTGGTGATGTGCATGGGGAAAAGCTGTTTGTGTCCTATAAAGAAAAGCTCTGGCTGGGAGCAAGTGATGCCACCGGCGTGAGCCCTTCTGCTTGTTGGTGTTGTGACTGCCCTGAGTCACGGTTTGCATCTTGGCCATTAGCATCTGCTCTGCTTTCTGTCATGCTCTTTCCAGCCGAGATGGTCCAAAGGGGAGCTCTGGGTTGCCTTGGGCTGCTGTCTGGGTGGGAGGATGTTTGGAAAAACCATCCCAAGTGGATGGTGTGGTTGGTTGTGGGCCCTATTGGGATGAGGTCTCCTGTTCCACAGGAGCATCACTGTGGTCTTCCAGCAATGCGTCAATGTATTAAAATTGTTGGTATTTTGGGAGAGGCAGCTCCCACGGAGAAATGTGGCTGTGTGAGTTGCAGGAAAACTGGGGCACGTAGAGGAGGGAGTGCTGGACCTGCATGGAGAGGGGACATGATGTTATATCAGTGACCGTCTGGTTTGGCCCATGCATGGCTTGGCCCAGCCAAAGCATGGACCACCTCGTGCCGGACTGGCTGGGGAAGGCTGAGCCATGTTGGTATGGCTGTGGAAGGCAGTGTTTTACTCAACAACCTGGTGAGATCCGGTGGACTTGTACAGCACGGGAAGGAAGAAGACCCACCAAGGCTTTTCCACTGCACTGGTAGAGATGTTGATGGGTCTGTAACCCCTCCATGTGCTGGATAAAGGCAGTCTGCAGTGGCCAGTGCTCTCTGGGTGATCAAAAGTGAAACGGCTCTAGGATTTGAACAGATTTGTTGCTATTGAGGCTGTTTGCTTTAGTTAAATCTGGCTGGTTTGCAGTCTGGATTCTCTTCGTCTTCTCTTTGACCCCCCTTCAATCTCCCAAGCAAATACACCCTGGATTTGGGCCCGTGAGAGCTATCAAGGCCCCGTCTGGAGGAGTTGCACCCCTCGTGAGATAGTGATGTGTCCCCAGCCTGGCCGGGGTGGAGGGTGGTGGAGTTCAGCGGAGGGATGGGAGATGGGTGGGTCGGAGAAGGGAGGTCAGAGGACTGTATTTCCGGGAAGGTTGCTGAGCTGCCGGCATTCACCATGGAAAGCCTGAGGTTGCAGCTATGTCCAGATGTGGAGAGGTCAACCCAGTGCCCTCCTGCACGGGGAGGGGAGAGGTTCCTCTCTGGCCATTTTAATAGAGTGCTGCCGCCATTTGGGAGTGCAGGAGGGAGTGGGAAGAAGATGGAGCATGGAGGGGGGGCGGTGAAGATGGTTGAAAAACTACAGGGAAAAATCTGAACCTGTAGCCTGTGAGAGCTGATTCTCACTGCATTAAAGGGTTTAAAAGAAGGTTGTTTCTCTTCCCTTTCCTGGAACTTTTTCCTGACCCCTTTCAAATCGAAAAGCTTTATCAAGTGTTAGTGGCTTTTCTTTTTTGTGATTGTTGCTTTTGGCTTGAAAGGCAGGAAGCAAACAAAAGCAGTATGTGCTGTGCTGACTGCCATAACCCCCTCTCCCCAAAACAGTGGATGCTTTCCAGTGTCCATATTTCAATGCAGTGCTATGATTGGGGCGGCAGGGAAGGGAGGCTGCTCGGGTGTGAACGAATACATCTGCTTGCTTAGGGAGACCTCCTGGTCCTGCTCTGGGGTGTTGCTGACCTCCTTGCAAAATGCCTGGGTGAGGGTGGTACCTAGTTGTGTGGTGACTTAAGAAGGGAGATTTGGCTAAAATGATGATGCGATGAGCAGGTCTTGATTTCCTGGTCCTTCTCCATCTCCTGGCTCAGGTTAGGCACCTGTATCACTATCTTGATGGCAAAAGGTGAGGCACAGGCACCCTGTGACTTTCCCAGAGCCTTTCCCAGGTAGTGGTGGTGGGGAATTAAGCCCCTTCCCCAGCATTCCTGTTCCTATAGGCTACCAACCGATCCCGCACTCTCCTGCCCTGTATTTTATCTGCCTGGTGATAGTTTCCTGGCTGCGATGCTCCTCTGGTATCGGGACCAGCTGCTGCTCGAAGGCGTGCGCGCATGTGCAGGGGACAAAGGTTGTGTGTATGAATGAGTAAAAACTCGGAAAGAGTCTTAACACCGTATTTATCTCATGGAAGAGGAATTTTTTGATGAAGAGTCGCAAAATCATCCATCTTCCCCCTGTTGTTTTGGCAGTGGTGTCGCCCACAAGGATGTGTCCTACCTGTTTCTTAGGGGCGTGTGGGGGGGTGTCTCTTCAGATGCGTGCATAAAAAGCCCTTGGGCTGCCTTCGCTGAGCTTGTTTTATGTCTTTATTCTAATAAAAAGTTGTGTGTTGCTTCGTATTTCCAAGCTGTTGCTGCGGTGGTGGTGGTGTTCACTCTCGGCAGCTGAAGAAAAGCTCTTGGTTGTTTCCTCCCCCCCTCCTTTGCATTAACATCCGGACAAAGATAAATGCATATGCGGGTTGTTTTCACTTGCTTTGACGTCCTCGCAGCCTTAATGAAAAGATCATTTCTAACGCAGAGGAGCGGTGGCCCAGATTGCAGTGGGGTTCGCTCCCCACCTCTTCCCAGACAGCAAGCGGCGTGTTGGGAACAAACTCTGCAAACTTGGCACAGGCAGGGTAAGTGAAAGCTAATTGGAAGCAGCCCTGACTTGCACTCTGCTGGAGCTATTTACAATATCTTTCATGTGGTGACTTATTGAGTTATTCACTCAAAGGAAACAAAAAAAAAAGGTCCCTGCTTATTTATAGCAACGGTGGTAACCACTGATACATGAGCTGGCTTGGACATGGAAGCATCTGTCCTGGTCAAACCTTTGGCTATTAATTCACATCCTTCACCCGCCAGCCCTGGACACATTGAAGCACATATGGAAGTATTGCTGTCTGGGGGTCGCATTTGGGTACTGGAGACCTTTCAGGCCTTTCTCGTATGTTCCTAACCAAGGTCCTGTGTCATTGCACCATCCTGGGCTGCTGTCTCTAACACCCTTGATCTCCTGCTGTGTAATGCCTGGTGGGTAGTGCTTTTTCATCGTTGGTTTAACTGGGGTGGTTGCTTAATGTGGTTTAGTCTAAGCTGGCTGGGTGAGGGTGGTGCCTGGCGTTGCATCGGACCTGTTTTATCTTGGGTCTGGGGAGAGGGAGCGCTCAGTGTTGGTTTTGGAGGAGGGAGGAACGTGTGTGTATCTTGCATGGATTTTGGGTGCAGGGCGTCTTTGTGTGGAGCAGGGCTGGGCCAAGTAGGTGTGAGGAGTGTCCTAGGGTCAACCAGACAGGAAGGGTTCAACCGGGGACACAGGTCTGTGCCATGGGGCTCGGGGCTGAAGTCCCATGTGGACCCTGGCCATCACTGCCATGTTATCCAGTCCCCGATGACAATGCGTTCAGGTCTGCAATCCTGACTCATCCCTGGCCTGTGCAGTACCCAGATCATGGGGATGTTATTTTGGTCTGGGGAAGACGCGCGGCGTATGTGAAGTATCTGCCTGCCTGGAGATGCTAGTTCCACCTTCCACGTCACCCCAGTTTCCCAGTGATTGGCTTCTGCCCCTGCCTCTTGCTGATCTTGTTGTTATTTTTTTTTAAGCCTGGCACTGATGCTTTTGATGTTCCCAGCCTCCTATCTCTGCACGGCTCCTGCAGCACCAGCCCTGTGCCTTTCATTACCGCGTTAACAAACTCGAGTCGTGCCTAACGAGGACGCCTCATACGTTATGCTAATGATCAAGAGACATGTTAATGATATTTTAGAAGCCTAATTAGTGGAATATATAACTATATGCAATTTGGTAATGGACTGTGACAAGAAGTTGTTAAAAGGGGGCTTGACAAATCCAGTTGCATGTGGCCTCAGACAAACAGTTGCTGAGAATAGATGAAGAGAAGCGGGATCTCTGCGTGCGTGCGTGTACTTGCGTCTCGCCTCCCCATGCTAAGGGGTGTGTTTTTTGGTGCCTGCGCTCATCAGCCTGACTGACACAAGCTGGTTTTTTGGCTCTAAATTTTCTATTCTGCTTCTTGAACTGACGTGACCAAAGCTTCGATTTATGGGCACAGTAATTTTCTCTCTCCATCTGTCGATATCTGCACGCATACGTATAAAATACAGTTGGTCTGTCTGTGCGGGGAGGCTGCACTGTGTACGGCCGGAGCTGTGGCGGACCTGCTGTTCTCCACCGCTTGGGAGGAGGCAGAGGAGTTGTTGGAGCAGCACCAGGTCTCTTGTGTACTGTATGTGTCCCCTTAACATCTCACTTAATGGTAGCTCTTCCCAAGATAGATACGCAGCCATGCTTGAGCATGCATGACTTCTGGTCCATGGGAGAGGACCAGAAGTCACGCAGGACTTCTGTCAAGCAGATCCTGAAAGCACCACCTTAGGTGTGAATGTTAGCAGGAGAGTGGGCTCCTTGGTACCTGTTTCTCTTCCCTGAACAGTGGAGAGAGCAGTCTGGCTGTAGATACCTCCCCATGGACAACTGCAGATACTTCTCAGGTTTTTTTGGTAGGCGTGGTTTGTACAAGGCTTGAAAGCTGGTTGCCTGGCTCAAGGCCAGGGCCGAGTGTTTGGAAAGCTGACCTCCTAGTTTAAGCCTTAAAAAGCCAGGCTGGATATGGGCTTGAAGAAGTGCCAGATGGAAGATGTGTTTTGGTGGCCAGCGTCTCTGATGATTGGACTCCATGGCCCATCCAGTGGAGATGTGAAAAAACACAAATCAGTGTCTCATGCTTCCCGTGTCATGGATGGGAGCAGACATGACCTCCTAACGACAGCAGGGTTGTTGTTATCCATCCCATTTCAGACTCCTGGAGGTTATAGACTGCTTCTTTGTGTGTCTGGCATCTCTTCTGCTTAGTAGAAGAGGAGCCTTCTTCTGGCATCCCATGGGAGAGGAGAAACCTGGTTTCTTTTCCAGGCTCTGCTCCATCACTGCTGCATGACCTGGGGCAACTTGTGTTGCTGCTGTGCTGGAACCTCTCATGTGGATTTAAGGTGACCGTCCTTCTCTGACAGCAACTGAAAATAAGTTGAAGAGTGGGGATGAAGGGTTAACAGTATTAATTCCCATTGCTTATGAAGCAGTGCCAATTATTAGATCTTATTTCTTGATATCAAGCCTAATTTTTGTCTGTCCTTAATGACTTCCCAGTTTTCCCAGCTGTATCCTGAGAGCTGCACCATTTCATTACTTTGTGCTTCTTTGTATGTATGACTTATGTACCTGCCCTAAAATCAAGACTTTAATAAGATTAAATTCCCATTTAAACTCTCACTTTCTTATTATATGAATATATACACAATACCTCTCTCTGGGAAGGAGGCACTGAATTGAAGGGACAGGGGAAGATGTGCGTGGCCTTTCAAAGGGTTTCTAAGTGGAGGGCTGAGTGAGAGTTTTGGGATCAGATGGTCCTGCTTGGCATGGAGATGTGCTCCCATCCCGGGTATCCGTCTGGGCTGTGTGGGCATCTCTGGTCCAGGGGACCCTGGCTGTTCCGGCTGGGAGCAGCGATGGATCTGTGATGGGGAGCTGACCCCAAGGCAGCTTGCTGCCAGTGGTGCTGCCTGAAATGTTTGAATCGGGAATTTGCAACTGCTTTGAAGCTTGGAGAACTTTCATCCTGTTGATTTTTCTCCTCCCTTCACATATATTTTTTTAAGATGTTAAATTTCTTTTACTTATTTGGTTTTTTTTCCCCTGCTAATAACTAAATTATAATGAGGCTCCCAGTGGGATTTAAAAATACAAAAAAACCACATAAAAAACCCCTGCAGAAATTATTCCCCCCCTTTTTTTCTTTCCAGTGCAATCCGTTCTGCATAATAGCTCTTTGTCTCGCTGGCAGATAGGCACGGGGGAGGCCAAGAATCGGCGGCGAGGCAGCAGTGGCGTACAGAAGAGTTTCGTGCTGTCCTCGGCCAAATGGCACAAAGTTCCCCTTGGGGAGCGATTGCAAACCGTGCACCCCCAAGCCCTGGGCAGCATGTGGACTTTGTGCCTGGGTACCACCCTGCCTAGTTTGTGCTGCGGCTCAGATGAGCTCACCTCGCCCAGCATCCCTGCCATGAGACAGGTATAATAAAGCAGGAGAATCTTTACACTCCGTGATTTCATTCCACGGATCAAAGATCAAAGCAGAGGAATACACAGTGACCATAAAATTAACTGCTTTTTCAATTTTACAATGCTTTCAGTGATAAAGAATCATATAAATTTAATATTAATTAAACACTTAGCTTTTAACCTCCTCCTGCATCTACTTTTGGCTCCTTGTTGGGGAAAAATTAATTGGGCATCTTAAATCTTGAGTTACTAAATGCTTTGACAGGGGGTTTCAAAAGCACTTAGAACTTGAGCAAAATGTATCTGCACCATTCGTCCTTCCACTCACCTAATTGAAAATCTTAGAGGGGGATGGGGGGGGCAGGGAAGAGGAAAGAAAAAAAAGTACCGTTTTATGGGTTTGTTTCTTAAAAGGGGAAAAAAGGGAGGAAGGAAAAAGGCATAACTTATAGCTGCTCTTATGGTCTCGGCTTTAATTCAATCCCCGTCACACTTAACACCTTGCAAAATAGAAGCGATTGATCTTCTATTACAGATGGCCTATCGATTGGGAGCCGGGGTGCTGGCGGTGTGCTGCTGCTCGCTCCCGTGGTGTGATTGTCTCGTGTACTTCCTTCTGTCTCCAAATTCTGCTCCGAAAAAACCTGTCCACGTTGTGCATTGGTTGTATGGGGAAGATACAAACATCAGTGCACGTCTCTCCCTGCCTACTGGTATGGTAATGTATATTATTAGCTTCCCGACCATTGAAACGCAGCTGCCTTTGGGGTAGAGCCCAGCAAGTGGCTTTTTAGTGGCAAACAGCAACACTTCATGAATGTGCGAGGAAGGAATTGCAAAATACTACCGTCACGATCCAAACCGGAAAGATTCAGTGGGAGGAAAGCTCTTGGAAATCAGTAATGTTGCAAAAGACCTAAGGAGCACAGCGGAGAGCAAATTAGATGTGTTATTTGCATTGTGGTTTGGCAAAAAGAGTAGCAGTGGGCTTTCTGGGATGCAGAGGCCACACTTGATAGAGCAGGAGAGATCTTAGTTCCTTCTCCTAACTGGGTATGGCATGTGTCTCCAGACATCTTATTAATGCAACAATACTGGTGAAATAAAGGGGGTTTCAGGAACTCCAGGTGTATGGGATTGGAGCTAGGGAGTTATGGAGAGAAATTCTCCCTTTGTGGTGGAGCTTCATTAATTTCCATGGCAGAGCAGGCGACCCACCAGCAGCCGCTCTCCGAGGGGATGCTAGGTGCTAGCACGTGGTAGGAAACACCTGGATCGAGAGAAAGTTAAGAAAATAAATGAACGAGCGACTCCAGGATGCTGAGTAGAAGCTTGTTAGATGAATGGCATTTTACCTATTTGTACCATTTCTTTGCACAGCACTGGAGTTTCATGGGGTCTTTTGTAAAAGCAAGAGTAATAGCAGCAGAAGACCTTTTACAGGTTTCTCTCGTCGTCTTGGCTGCAAATTACGGAGAGCAGGTCTCTCTGAGTGCGCGTTAATGGAGCTGTGCAAGCACGATGCAGGTAGCTTGATGGTGAGCCCAGCAAATTAGAGGCACCCCTAAACCAGGTATGTGGGTGGATGTGGTCCAGGGCTAAACTTCTGGATCGGGATTTTTGAGCAGTGTGGAATTAATGAATTGTCTGTTTGGTCCTCTCTTTGGGATTCTTGATCTGAGCTTGAATTCAGACTTTCCCCTTGATTTTGGAGACGGTAAAAGAATTTTTTTCCAAAAAAAGAAGCTCCTTCTTCCCAAGTTCAGGGAGCAAGTATTGCTGCTTTGTTTCTCCCTGGATGAACTGATGAGGGG
Organism: Balaeniceps rex; assembly: GCA_013401315.1. Taxonomy (NCBI): domain Eukaryota; kingdom Metazoa; phylum Chordata; class Aves; order Pelecaniformes; family Balaenicipitidae; genus Balaeniceps; species Balaeniceps rex. The sequence continues at coordinate 47,437 of VYZW01038062.1, forward strand.
TGTGGATGTCAGATGGTGAGGAGCTATTGAATGGGTAATACAGAGCTGTCCCTGGACTAGGAACTGGGCGGTGAAATTCAGGATGGACAAGGGATGAATTGAAAAGTGAGGCCAGAAACAGGGTCTAAATAGCATTGCTGGGGATTATACTGCAGGGGGCAAAAGCTGTAAGGGGCTGTGGAGATACTTTGCAGCACACTGTGTGGTTGGCACTATTTTACATACCTCCTCTTCTATTTTGAGCTCCTGATTCTTTGCAGGGTTCATTTTAAACTGGGGAAATTAGGGGAAGCAGAATAACCTGGTGCAGATCATCATGGACAAATTCCAGGAGGCTGTTTTGTTGGTTTGTTTTCTTCCTTTTTTTTTTTTTTTTTTTAACATTTCTTTGAGAGTTTCCCATCCCATTCTTGGCTGATTGACCACTTACATTTTTAAGAGCGGATCTCATACTTGATGTGGATGCTGAGAACCATCTGGTCCAGCAGACCAATTTAAGGACTAATCATTTAAAGGACCAGTGTGACATAGTGCCTGAGGTGCACAACGCTCTTTGCTGGAGGGACCCAGCCTCTGTGCACAGCAGCATTCAGATAACAAGGTAGGGCCAACAGGATCTTTTCTGTACCATTTTAGGCTGCTGGAAAAGCACCTAAGTTGTGGTGCTGGTCCTTTATGGCAAAGCAGTGCCCCTTGTTCTTTCTCCTGGGCCATACACCTTGGAAAGCAGTGGCTGCACCTCTTCCCAGGCTGACCCTGGCTCCCTCAGTTCAGCCCTGGGAAAATGAGCTGTGACGTGTGTGCGCACTTCGCCTGCCGGGGTCTTGCCCTTTCCTTGTGAGCAAAGGGGCTGACACTCAGTCTCAGTGTTTTGATGGATTGATTTATTCTAAAATTTCTTGGGTTAGATGGAAGGTGTTAGTGAAGGATCGGGTAGCGTTGATGCTACAGTGACTACACGTGGGCTCTCATGGACAGTGTTTGGGAGGGTTGAGCAATGTTCCCACCTTCAGGTGTGTAGATAAATCCTAGGCTCTGCATATTTTGGATTTGGGACTCAGTCCTTACTTGTAGCCCGATTGTTGGTGTGTTTAATAAACATGCTGCAAGTCAGAATGTGTTTTTAAACAGGACTAGATGAAGAATGTGCCAATATCCAAAGACACCTCTGAAGTTTGGTGCTAAGCATCCCATGTCACCCCGGGCGCTTGCTCGCTTCTGTCTAAAAACTACCGGTGCTGGGCTAGAGGCTGGCAGTTGCTTAAATAAAAGGCTTAGGTTACCCCTAGCTCTCTGTATGCAGCTGTGGAAATGCTTTGATACGGCTTATCCTCCAGGATCCATAAGAAAAATCATTGAGAAACAGCATTACACCAGCGAGGGTTTTGTAAGTAGTCCTTTGTGCTTCAGAATGTAAGATAACGTCAAGGGGAGGACACCACGCCGTGCTGCTCACCCGCCATCCCCAGTAGTAGCAATAAAGAGTGGAGGAAAGTGCTGCAGGGCTGCGCTCTGCTTCCGTCTCCCTGATGGCTCCAATTTTAAAGGTTTCCATTTCTTTAGGATTGCCAGCAGCAGAGGAAGTTGTAGTGGGTGAGAGGGTGCCCGCAAGGCATGGGTGGAGACGCTGCTGTACGCCTCTATAATATAGAGAACATGGAGGGACCTGGTGTGATGGCACAGCCTGTACCTGGGCTTTGCGTGGTTGGAGGGGTGATGCTGTGAAGGAGGTGGAGGGTTTGAGACCTGAGAAGATACTGGGAGGGATCGGCAGCGGGCTTAAACCAGCATATTCCTGCTGGTGATGGAGGAACCTTAGCCATTTATACCAGCTGGGACTTGTCTTGTTTTTGTGCCGCATGCCTGCGGCTGCGTACAGAGCAGCGAGTGCAGAACTGCTGGGTTTGGCTTGTGTTTAAACCCCTTTGGTAATGTTCCTGGATTGCCCAAGTCTTGCTCTTGGGAGAAGCTGAGAAGCCTCATTTCTAGCCAGGTTTGAAAAGCAGACTTGGGAGTCTCAGACAGCTGAAATGCTTTTAAAAACGTTGGTTCTTCTTCAAGATCTTAATTCTCAAACAGAGGTGTGCAGAGTGTGTGCCTACAGTGTGCCTGTGCGCACGTGCAGCTTGTGGTGGATGTAACTCAAGCCTCGTCAAAATGATTTCATGCTTTAACAAAACTTAGACAAATTCAGATTTTGGTAAGAAGAGGAAACGTTTCAACTTTGGTTGGTGCCTGAAGAAAAACAGCTTTGGGTGGTGGAGCTGGGAAAGGATTGCTAAGGTGCCAAAGAGTCCACAAGCAGTATGGGTGATGGGGATGTTCAGGGCATGTTTGCAGATGCAAGAGGTGTTACAGTAAGATTTTTTTAAAAAAACCCCAAACCTCTCGAATTCAGCGGGAGCAGCACGTAGACCAAGCCTGAAACCTTCTCAACATGGTGATCCCACAGCACACAGACTGCCTGGTATGAGTGTTTGAAAATGGGGCATGACTTGCCCAACCAGCCTTGACCCCTGTGGGAGCTTGCCGTCCTGGCAAAGCTCTCCCGGCTCAGCATATCCCCAGACCTTTTTATTCTGGGGGGACTCTGATGAATCCTGAATGGTTGGTTTTCTCCCTCCTGCATTCAGGCTCTTAGCGGTACAGCGCAGCAAGGGCCTGAAGGTGGATACGGTTCAGTACAGGTCACTTTGCCAGCGCTGGCAGGAGGAAGAAAGTGTTTGAATTTGGGTCAGTCACTCACCGCTGCTCCTCGGGAGTCTCTGGTTTCTTGTTCGTATGAGAATGGGATCGCCTGGTTATGTTCAGAAAGGCTTGCAAAACGTGGGGGAGCTCTTGTTACCTGCTCCAGCCATGGAAAATTAACTCTGTGCATGCAGTTTGCTCTGGGGAACTTCGCAGTCTTTTGCTCTTGATTCACGGTATTTTCTCTAGTTTCTCCCTCTAGTCCCTTTTCCATAAAAGTAAGTAAAAGGAAAAAAGAAGGCAGGCAGCGGAGAGGAGAAAGCGGCTGCAAAAGGGCCGATCTGCCAGCAAGGGGCATAGACCTGCTTGTGAAGCCCTTGGTCCTGCCGAGAGCAGGAATGGAGCATAACCGAGCCAGGACTGGCAGCGCAGGCAAACGCCTGCCCGTGCTGCTGCCTGGTGCTGTAGGAGTGCTTCATTCCTCCACGGTGAGGGTGCGCACACTCCTTGGCCAGCCAGGGCTATTCATCCCTGAAAGGAGAGTTGAAACCGGCCTTGTCCCATCACCGGCAGTACCTCCAGCCCTGCCTGTGGCAGGACTGCCTGCAGTGGGGCTGCCTGCACCCTACCCCTGTGCCTGTCTCTTTGGCTGTGCCGCATCTCCATCCTCATCCACCTGAGGCCCATTTCTCCTTGGCCCCAAAATGTGGGGAGTCGCATCCCCATCGTGTTCCCGTGCCTCTGTAGGGCACAGAAAGCTCTGAGCTGTGGCTGGGCACACAGAGAGGGAAGGAGACCCTGCCACCCTGCTTGGGCAAAGCCCCTTCCCCAGCTCCTGGGGACATCTGTGCTAGCCTCCCCTGTGCACTGCTCACTCCCCTCCTGCCCCCCCAGCTCTCCTTCCTGCCATCGGAAGGAGGGAAAGAAAAGGAGGAACAACCATATGAAAAAAATGTTAATTTATTAATCACGGAATATATAGCAGTTCATCTGAAATGCTGTTGCTATGCCAACACCCTGGGAGTTTATTTTCTTAATCCAGGAGCGAAGCGTTTGGTCCCCCGCTCTCCTGCTGAGCTATTTGAATATGTTGCTGCTGCCGCCGTATCTGTTTAAAAGGGGGAAGGAGGGGAAAAAGGAAGGAAAAAAAATAAAGTAGGCTAAACCACCAAAGCAGTCAGATGCAAAGCAGTAAGAAGCCTTTCTCAGTACGACTTAGTAAAAATGACACAAATTAATATACTCTACTTAAACCAGACCAAGATTAATGCTTCTCTTTCAGAGCAGCTTAGTCCAACTGTCACTTGACAAGCGTTCGTTGGACAAAATCAACACTAATCAACATTTATTCCTCTCTTGCCCTTGGGTCTGAGGAGCGTAGAGCGGGCTGCGCCATTCTCCGGCTCGTCTCGCCACGCTTTTCACCCTCTATCCAGCTTCGCCATATATCACCCTTCCTCTCTGTGCTTCTGCTTGTACAGATCCACACGCTCAGCTATCAGGCTACATTAGAGGCATGATAGATTTTCTGTTTTAATTTACATCTATTATATTACAACATAACAGATCTTGATTCAGTGGAGACCAGTGTCTCCTATAGCCAGACTCTTTGGGAAGATTTCTGCATTAACTTATTAAGGCTGGTTGGAAAGTGGCTTTGGATAAACTCTCCTTCTCCCTCCTCTCACCTCCGAGCGCTAAGCAAAGGTGTTGTGGCGCACCTTGCTCAGGGAAGCCTGTGGCCATCTCAGCCAGCTTGCCGCAGAGCTGGGAGGCAATGGCTTTGGAGGGGATGGGCTGTCGAGCACCGCCTGCCATTGTTGCTGCAGGTTGGACACCAGGCTGCTTTGTAACCAAATCCTGGAGCAGACCTTACCCTGCCCTGCGGTGCTGCCCTGTGCCCTAGACCCCATAACAGGTCGGAGGGGAAAAGGGCTGAAACCAGCTGTTGATGTTGGGAGGATGAGGTCCCAACATACCTGTAGTGCATCTTCCCATTTCTTGTGCAGGGATGCTGAAGCCGTAAGTGCCTGGCACGTGTAGGGTCGCAGGGTTTTGCTAAAATTCTTGGTTCACTTCTCGTGGCAAGGGTACCGTTTCCTGCCGTACCTTTGCAGCAGGGAAGGGATAGATCTGATCTAAGGTCTGGCTTAAGATCTTGGCAGGGCTGCACTCCAGCTGGCTTCCCTTTGAGCATTAGGTCTGCCTGGTTGTCCAGAGGGTCTGTGGGGAGCAGAAAAAGACAGAAAGAGTGAAAGAAACTGCAGCTGGTTGTGTTCGCTTCCTCTCCGATGAGCAGAAAACCAGTGAAGGTCGTGATGCTACTGCCCTCAGCTCAGTGTAGTTTGAAGAGATCTTCCTGTCCTTGCAAACTTGGGTTACTAAAACAGGAGGGAGGGGAATCCCTCCTCCACCTTGCCGTTTTTGCACTTGGTATTCAATACTTTTTTCCCTGATTTACCTGGCAGAGCACTCACTTGTGGTTTGGATGATCTATATTTGACTTTTTTCCAGTGCCACAGATAGCTGTGTAAGCTTGGACAAGACTTTGTCTTACAGTCTCCTATATGGGAATGTGTGGGAGTTAGGCTCTTGGGCAGACTAAAATCAAGGTGGTTCTTGCTCTCTTTAGTCCAAGAGGACTCTCTTTTCACAGACTGAAGGAGTAAATGTAAGACCAAAAGCCAGGTGAGAAGTAGTAACAAATGCAATGTTCAAGCAACCTCTTCTTCAGGTTGTGTGTGCAAGTGTAAATCCATCTGGGGAGGTGGTAGACTCACCTTTGTAATGGGTGTCCAAGAACAAGTTAGAAGAATATCTGACAAGGATGCTCTTGTTGCAGTGTTGGAGAAGGGGTCAGCCCACCCATTCTAGCCTGCTGATTTGGGGTGTGAGGGGCCAGTCTGGTGTTGGGTCTCCCAGTACCGAGGTTGGTGCTGATGTGGTGAGCATCTGTTCAGCTCCTGCCAATCATGGCTAAGAGGCCAAGGTTGCCCTATATTTGGATGGTGTTAGGGGTAGCCCTAAGTCTAGTAATCGCTCTCATGGGTTCCTTGCCCCTGGGAGTCCAACACATGTCATCCCCATTGTTATTGCTAAGCTTGTCTCCATAGCATGCTGTGGATGATGGATCGGTGCTCCCAGGGTTGGGATCCAGTTAGAAAGTTGTGGTCAGTCTCTCAGTTCAAAGCACAGCTTGGTGATTTTGCTGGGAATCCCATGGCCTTCTTCTGCTATAGGTCCTTTTTGCCTGTGTTGCTAAATCTAGTTTGGAAAGTTGTAATTTCTCCTTTCTTCCTGGGAACACTGAGGTCTGTGAAAGCTGCGACACGGAGGCTTTCGCTGCCCTTTTTTGCCATTGTGGCCTCTGTCACATCACGCGTAGGCTGCTGGCCGGCAAAGTACTGGAGCGCGCTTCTTCCTAGCCTGAGTGGACCGAAGGCTGGGCTCAGGGAGCTGGTGGGATTTCTCTGCCTTTCCCTCTCTCTCTCTCTGCTGGTGTGAATGAAGATTTGATTAATGCGGGCACTTTAGCACAAGTGCCATTTTCCAGGCTGTAGCTCTCGGCGCGGGGAGCACTGCCGGACCAGAGCAGAGGAGAACTGCAGGCAGCGTCTGCGTGCCTGCACGCGCTGGGTGCTTTACAGCGTGCCAGGAGGGGAGTGCCCTGCTTCCCCCCCCGCTCCCCATTGCTCAGCAGTAAAGTAAATGACGCTTGGTATAACTTTGCGCTTACAGGACTGCAACTCAATTTAAAACCAACCCCAAACTCCAGGAACAGGAGGGGCTCTGTAGTGAGCTCGTCTCTGCAAACCCACCTTGTTAATTTTAATGGTGGGAGAAATTCTCCAGCCGGGGTGAAAGGCGAGGCAGAGATGCTGAAGTTGGAGTGCCAGCGGCCCTCGGAGGTGGGAGGACAGCAGTAAGTCCCAGCCCGTGGGAGACTGGCGGGGGACAGACCTCGCTGGGGAGTGCTGGCCCTTTTGATGACTTGTAAATTAGCTGCGCTTCTGCTCCAGCTCCAAACAATGGTCTTGAGCAAAGGCATGGTGGGAGCCTGGATGCGCATGGGGGACCACGAGGCTGGGTGGGGACCGCTCGCTCCAAGGCTGCTCCAGGCTGCGGGGCTTTGCCAGCTCTTCAGGGAGGTTTTTGGAAAGGAGATAACATGTGCAGGAATTAATGCTGTTTGTAAAGCACTTGGAAGATGGGAAGAGCTATAGAAGTGCTGTAATTAATAGAGGCTGGCTAATTTAATGTTCTGCCTGGACATCATCTCAGCTGATATATATGTAAGGAAAAGCACCTCCATTAGCGCTAGGGAAAATCGTTCCCCCTCCAGTGCTGGGCCTAAAGCAACCAGATTTATTTCTCTTAATTGTCTCCAGGAACCAAAGTCCAAATGTCCCTGAGTCTTGGAAGTGGATGGGCCCGTGAGACGGCAAAGCTTTGCAGAGCGTCCTTGCTTTTGACAGATGCCCAGCTGCCCTGTGGTTGAGGTGCTGCCACCTCTGTGGCAGAGGACAGTCCGGATCAGGGCTGGCGGAGAAGTTGGGGGCGAGTATGATCCGTGATTTCTTAATGAAAGCTACATGGGTCTGAAACAGACTGGTTATTACTGGGAGGAGGGGGCAAGTTTGCCATGGGGATGGCTCTGTGGCGGGCTGGGATGGCCATGAGAGTGAGCACTTTGTTCGTGTCTGGGGGAAACTGAGGAGGAAGGCATCTCCTTGGTAGTATAGCATATGAAGTAGCAACTGAGAGAATACGTTTCCGCTCCCCCCGGTGGGATACCCAAGGAGATTTGGAGGCAACCAGCATGAAACAGGTAGAAGGGAACTGGTCCTGTCTACCGGGCATGGATTGGGATCCTTGCAAAACTGAAAGATTCAGGTGCTGCGCGTTTTCCAATCTGCATGTCTCACGTTAAGCCAGATCTGGGCTGTTGTGAACGTCTGCTGCTGCAGTACTGTTACTGAGAGCTGTGCTTTCTAATGACATATTTATACTGCAGAAAGTCTTGCTTTTGTTTTGTTTGAGGATCTGGCGTAAGCTGCATCTGTTTAATCCGTGCTCTCATTTCTCTCGCTGCACTGGGGATGGGGTGAAGTGAAGATCTCCACCTTTTGCTTTTCTTTTTACTGCCGTAAGCCCTTTCTTTAGTTTTCTGGTAACGTGTTTCTGTAGCCATGTCTCAAGAGTGCTGGTCAGCACAGCCCTTCTGGGCTCTTCTCCCAGTGTGACCTGGGGCTGGGCTCCAAAACCCATATATAGCTCTTGGAGAGGTTTTCTGAGATGCTGGCTGGTTTCTGTCCAGCTTTGGATGTGCTCGGCTCACTGGGAAGCTGGGTTATTCCCTGCGCCTGAATATGGTGTTGGGGCCTGCCCAAGTCTGAAGGCATTGGCCTTATATGCATAGGAACAGGCAGTTTCTATATAAATGTTTTTCTAAGGGCTATAAACCGTGGTGCTTTGGAGTGCGAGCCAACCGCTGCATGCTGAGCTCAGAGGAAGCTTCCCTGCAAGCATCCATCCTGAGTTCCTTCTCCACCGGGCTTCTTGTGATGGTATCTGCAAACTTGAGAGCTGCCTGCACCAGGAAGGGGATGGCAGGAGCGGGCAGGGGACGGGGGGAGGCAGGGCAAGGCTTGCCTTGCTCCAGCTGGTGGCTGCGTGCTGTTGGCGTGGGGAGGCAGCCCTCAAGGAGCTGTGGAGTGAAACCAGCTGCCTCTTCTGGAAAGTTTGTGGGTGTCTGTGTGTGTGCACGTACCCACAGCCCCCCAAGGGCATCAGCTCCCCCCAGCAGCCAGGGTGACTTCAGAGGCAGCAGATAACACAGCAGGACTCGATAAGTGACCTTCACCCGGGACACTGCCTGCCAGGGTCAGTTGGCTGCTCAGCTGCATGTCAGGGATGCTTTTCCCTGCTGGTGAAAGAGCAAAGAAGAGATCCTGCTGGAGGAGGAGGGGAGGGCTGGCAGCCCTCACGGACCTGACCTGCTGGGCCAGCTGTGTCTGGAGCTGGTCCAGAGAAGGTGCGGGAGGAGCCGGGGTGGAGGGGAGAGGGAAGGGGGGTGGCTATGCAGCCATTGGGCTGGTCAGTGCTGCATTTCATGAGCCTGAGCTGGGCCCCCATGGTTGCCCGTGACTCAGTTTTCCCAGCTGTAAAGCCAATGATCTTGTAAGCCATCTTACCCTTTTTCTTTTGGTGCAAAACACTGTTGATCCTTGGCTGAAAGGTGCCAAGGGGGCGTAGGCAATGAGTGACGGGCTAGATAGAAAGCCTAGTCGCCAGGGCTGACTTTTTCACGATGGGGATGCAAAGCACATGGCTGGAGCAGGTCTCCCTGCAGGAGGCAGTCCAAAGCATCTGTGTTTAATGGGGACCACACAACACAGCAGCTGGCCCCAGGCCCGGAGATATTCTTGTAACTTAATAGCGCCCTGCGGAGACAAACGGTGCTATAAAGGGGGTACAGATTTTTTTAAAAGGTATTTAGGAGCCTGGGGCTACAGAGAGGGGTCCTGCAGACTGTTTAAAAGCTGCATGCTGCCCACCTTGGTTGTCTGTCCTTATATATTCCCGAGCCACCGGGATCATGTTCCTCCAGTGCGTGCCTGGCTCGAGGCTGCAGGGATAACAGGTGCTTTCCTCTGCTGGGGCCTCGCCGCTGGGCAGGGAGTGACTCAGCCCTGAAAGGTCTCCAAAATCTGGGTCAAAGTGACTCGGGCACCTGCGATCTAGGGTTTCCAGTGGGACAGGCACTCCAAGTCACATGGGCTCCTCATCTGATGATTTTGCCTAAGACGTGTTGGGGCCTTGTTGGCCCTGCACAAGGTCTTCTTCGTGGCAAGCATGTGATGTCTGATCTTGGAAAAATGGGGTGATTCAAGGTGATCCACCAGGGATGGTGCTCAAGGCCACGTATTTCTCCTTTTTGGTAAAACAGGGCAGGGGGACAAGCCTTCCTCGGCAGAGGGGCTCTGTGGAAAGGGTTTGATAGAGCTCCTAAGTGTGCTTGGGGTTTGCAGGGGGACCTGGCTCTGCCTGGTGGCCCAGTACAGCTGCTGTGGGCCATGTCCCCTGAGTCTGGAGGGGACGGCTCTCGGGAGGAGCTGGAAGGAGACGTGCCCAGCCTGCCAGGTTGGGGATGTGGGGAGTTGCTGGGGCTGGGAGCCACGGGGACATCCATCAACCTGCCCAGCTGGCTGCTGGAGAGGTGTCAGAAGGCAACAGCTTTCTGTCGCTGCTGACCTGGGCTGGGGTTGAACTTCTGACCTGGAGATAAAAGCCTTTCCCCTCCCTCCCCGGCTTCGGTGCCCTTTTCCTCCAGTTGCCCAGGCTTTCCCGCCCGTATCCAGCCAGGCTCACAATGGAGAAAGGTCATTTGTTGTGCTGCTGCCCTTCTGCATCCCATTCCCCTTGGTACCTTCACCACGAGGCCATCTGGCTCCACCAAAAGCCTACCTGCCTTCTGCTTTCCTTCCTCATCCTCTGCTTGCCATGGCTTTAGCTCTCAGCCCACAGAAACATGCCAGCAAATGTGGTGTGCCAAGGTGAAAGGAGAGGGTCTGGTGGTCCTTTGGCTTTAGCGGGAGCTGTTGGAGAGCCCTGATGGATGATGTAGCTGTGCTTTCACTGGCCCTCCATGCTGCAGAGGCAACTTCATGAAATCCATGTGGATTTGGGGTTTCGTTGGGTACCCAGAGCCCACGGAGCTGGAGGGGCTTAGGCATGGAGATGGGAGAGGTCTCCCCATGCTTCCCCTCCCTCCCCACCCTGCAGAAGGGAGAGCTGAGCTGGGGAGGGAGCAACGGGGTCCATGCAAACGCACATTACATCTGTCGCTAATTTTGTGATTGGAAACGAAGCAACAAAGGGAGGTGGTGCAGCGTGAGGATAGTTTAACCTTGATAAAACAGTGATTTCACCAAGGATGATATTCTCCCATCTATCTTCATCCATCAAGGCGCCGCTGAAATATGCTGATGAAGCCTGTGGATAGGAGTACAGTGCAGTTAAATGGGGCGTTGCAAACGCTCTCTGTACCCCCGTGACAAGGTGGCGTTACTTACTGTCCAAATTTAGTACAGGGAACAGCACGAACCACTGCCTTTTGCTCTGTGGGCTGGGGCGGGATGCAGCCAGGGCTGTGTCCCCTCTGTGGAGAGTTGGAGATGGTAGTGGCATCTCGGCCCATCGCTTAATTTTCCCCTTTTCTTTAGTGCTACTGAGAGTCACGAGCGCAGAAGCAGTAAATGAACTGAACTTCACTATGCAAATGCCTTCCCCTCCCTAGCAGAGGGAGAAATTCGGTCACGAAAGATGCCAGTTTGCAGGTAAGGCAGTGGTCCTGCTGACTTCGGTTGAACATCGGCTGGAGGGTCTGCTCTGCGGAGGAGTCGGGAAATCCCAGGGCTTTGCTGTTTGTTTGGCTACCGCGCGTTTTGCCTGTGTGTGCTGTGTTGGAGTAGCAGCAATTAAGCTTTATTTATATGGGGTTTCCCAGCTTGCAGGGTGGGAAGTGATGGTACGTGGGTGTGAGCGCTGTGTGTGAACTTCTCCTCCAGTCTGGGGATTAGCAGCACAGGCCAAGTGCCACAGTCTTTTTTGGTCAGGTATCTGAAGGTGGTTTACTGGCTGCATGTGAGTGTAAATGTCGATAGGTCAGCGGTAAACTGAGCCTTGTAACCTAAGCTGCTGTTGTACCCGATCCCGCTGGGACTGGCGGTGTTCTGCCGGAGCTATGATGTTGCACACGGCGCCAGTGCTTCCAGTCTGAGTTTCAGCAACGGTGTCTCCATGTCTGAGCTGGGCTGTGCTGATACCGGGGTGAGCTGGGATCTCCTCGCCTTTAGAAGGAGCAAGGTGGAGCTGGCAGGGAGAGTAGCTCCATTCCTGCCATACTGCAAGAGCTGCAGGGAAATAAAAGACTGGCTGCTGCTGGTGGCATGGGCCCATCCTGACACTGGGAGGAACTGGGGGTTCAGAGTCCTCTCCAAGTGCAGGCATGGCTCATCTCCAGCCAACTCTTCCTCTTGCAACTGGGTTTATCTTCCTGGGTTGTGCTTCCAAGAGCTGACAAGGTGTGAGTGTTATCTCCAGGCCTCCTTCCAGACTTCTGCTTGCAACAAGGTAAGCCTATCTGCAAAGCTTCTGCAGTCAGCAGGGCTCTAACATGGCTCCAGAGCTCTCCTCCGTAAAAACCCCAGATGGGCAGATGCCTCTTTACAGACAAGACATACAGTGAAGGATGGATAGCTCGCTCTGGACCAAGAGAGGACAGCTGTTGAAGGACATGTCCATCCAGCACAGCACAAGGCCACCATAAGCCGCTATGAGGAGCACAGAAAGCCTGATTGGAGGCTGCCATCCACGTTGATTCAGGGACCAGAGCACTGTGATTTCATACCTTCAGAGTTCCCCCCATCTTTGGTCTTCTGGGCATCCTGGTGTCCCTGCTCTGTGCCAGCCCTGGACCACTTTTTGAGCTCTCAGCTGTCACTTGAGATGCTGCTCAACTACAGCGAGACCATCATCAGCTCAACTACCTCCATGCATAGGCAACAGCATAGACATAGCACAAACTTTCAGCCCACAGGTCTTCTCTGTCCCACCAGCAAACTCACTGCTTATTGGTAGCTCAAACTTTGTGATGGCCTCCCTCCTCCTCAGACATCTTGTGGGACACCATGTGAGCCGGGGGTTGGAGTGATGGGCTGGTACAGGGCACAGGCTGGTCAGCGTGTAGCGAGGCCATTTCTTTTCCCCCTGCCCAGCCTCTTGTGTTCCCATTCTCATATTTGCTTCCACTCCTGATGCATTTGGGAGCATTTGGGGGGAAAAAAAAAAGTTGACAAAAGAAATGAATTATGCATAAGGAATTAATTTCCTTGATGAATAGGGACTTACAAACTCAATTGCCATTCGCTTTCAAGGGATGCTTGGGGGAGCGGGGGGAGGGAATGAAAGCAGAGGATAGAGCAGAGGGTGAACTGCTGAGCCTGGAAGCGTTCCTGGCCTTTGAGTGGACTTTGGGAAACAGCCCTGGGTCATTTAAACCATATGATGGATCCCATATTCCCACCAACGTGTGGGGTTCCTTGCTGGGGTGAAAATCAGAGTGGCGAAGATGCAGCAAATCTAGCAGTGCATCTGTCAGCTAGTGCCATCCTTTGCTCAGAATAGGAGAAAAGGGCCACATGAGGATTTGGCTATTTTAATAGGTGGGGAAAGTGAGGCAGGTATGTACGTGTGACTTGTTCAGATTGGGTACAGGCCAGTGGCTGATACAGGAGTAGTGCTTGGGGCTCTCGTGCTCCAGAAGTTTGCCTTTTTTCCCTTGTGTGCCCTTCCCTCCTGCATGCTGCTGTGTCCTGGGAGCAGAGCCAACAACTGGGAGCACTAAAAGCGCTAGAGTGAAGATGCTGTAAAAGAGCCTTCTGGAAACTTTGCCCAGCCAGAAAAACTTGCCCCAAACCCAAGCAGAAAATTCAGATTCCTGATGGGCAGAGAGCATCTGTCAACCCAAGTGATCTGCCCGCCATCAAGCGGATGAGCTCTTGTGCTGTGTGTTGGTGCACGTGGGAAGAACTCTCTTCACTTAGTGGAGGGTTGGGGCAGGTCAGTGTTTTGGAGGAAAGGAAAAGTCTGCTTGTGATGCCAGTCACTCTTGGGTTGAGAAGTATTTCACCTTGCAAAGCATCAGGGGTGTTGAAGGAAAGTCTGTCCTGGCTGTTGTGCTGGCTGATGAATTGGAGAAGTGGTGGGCAGAGTGAGGCACGAAGGGGAGCCATGCTGGGCCCTGAGCTCAGCCCGACATCAGGCAGAATTAATGCTGAGCAGTGCAGTTCAGTGGCCCTGTCTTCCCTGAGACCTGGTTTCTCAAAGCCCATGTGGCTCTTCCTGATCCACTGCAAGTAGTGCGTTCTTCTCTGACCCTCCTGTCACCTGTGCAGCTTGGAGCAGCCCTACGATAATGAAGAGCCTCATCCTCCTGAAGAGTACCTTCAGGAGAGGGGTCTTAAGAGCTGGGTGAGGAGGGTGCTGGAAGTGATGTTTGGAGATGGAGGAGAGGCTGTGCCATGCCACGGGCTGTGTTAGAAGCTGAGCTGGGCGGCCGGGCTCTAGCTTCTTGCTGGTGGGCAGCGGTCCTGCAACCATCCTCTCATGTTTTAGACACAATGGAAGACCTCGGCATCACCTGATGGTCCTGCAGGCCCGGATCCTGCGAGGGAAGCAGGCTGGGACCATCCTGGCCTGGTATCCCTGCAGTCCAACATCAAAACTGGTGAGCTGATGTAGGCAGATAGTTTTCTCCTCGAGCCTGCAGTTTTCATGCCCTTTGCAACTTGCATATTGCCCTTTAAACATCACTGTCTCAGTAGGACTGATGTACCTGGGTACTCGTGGACTTGGGATGAATGACAGTTTGCAAGTGAGCTAAGGCGTTGCTGGCTGCCTGGGTATTTCCAGTATCAAAGAAGATGGTGAGTGTTGGCAGAAGTTGTGCCATAGCCATGGTGCCGGGTTCGTATAGCATTGTGGCACGCCAGGAGCATCGTCTGTGCCTGCATACATGCCGCTGTGCTACACATCAACCCCGAGGCACACCGAAGCTCAGTCCTCTCCGGCTTGTTCACTGGTGTGATGAGCCTGAAGGATTTGTGCAATACTTGTCTCGCCCTGCTCCCCCCTTCCCTGTGCTGTTTGGAGGAGGGAGAGGTGTACTGCAGGCAAAGATAGCATCCCCAAAACCCCCACCCTGGGAGCAGCTACGTGGAGTTTGGGATCACGCTGGCTGGCTGGAAGGAGGTGGCACAAGTTCTTCCTGCTGTGGAAGGGGACCGAAGGAATGCGAGTGTCCGGGGAAGGGTGTTTTAATCACCACTTTTCCATCACCTTCTTGGCCACCCTCCCCTTTCGCAAGCAGAGGGCAGAGGGGATCTGTGGGCAGGGTGCTTTGGAAGCTGTCGCTTTGCATTGCATGGCTGGGGAAAGGTCTCTACCTGCCTTATTTTGTCCCTTTTGCTGTCAGGGCTGACAGTGCTCATGTTTATTTCATCCGGCGTGGCGGCTGTCTCGTTTCCCTATCCTCCGATGTCATTAGCGCACCGAGAGCGGGCCCTGCAGTGCTCAGCCTAATGAATTCCGCTGTGGCTCTTCTCTCCCCACCTCGTTACCAAAGCTCAAGGTGTCAAATTAAACCCGGCCGGGGAAAGGGGAGAGAGAACAAGGCGCAAAAGGAGGAGGGGAGAGGGAGGAGGTGTGTTGTAGGGGTTCCTTTGGTTCTAGAGTTTCCCTGTTTCCAGCTGTTCTTTCCTTTCAAGCTGTTTCCTTTGCAGCTGGGGTGTCTCTTTGAGGCTGGACATGCTGTTGCACCAGAGGTGGTGACTTTGTCCATGGCCCTGGGTCGTCTTCTGTTGGGCAGGAGGAGGGATGTCCTCTTTTTTGTCCCCACTGCAGAGCACATCTTGGCATCCTCTGCCCCTGCTCAGTCTTGTCCACGCTGTGTGGCCACACGGGAGACAGTGGTGGGTGGGAAAGTGCTGCTTTAAAAACCAGGTGGCGGTCTCTCAGCTCCTAGTCCACCTCCTGGGTTGTGCCCTAAAGCTGGGATGAGTTTTGCAAGTGGTTTTAAATGAAAGCTACCATCCCCCGTCTCTGGGAGCTGGTGAATTTGGAGCAAGCTGCCGCCCATCCTGAGAGCTGGGGCACCAAAAGACATGCCGATGATCCACCACTGTCTCCACGGCTGTGCTCTTCTGGGCTGTTTCGCTTTTCTTCAGTATTTCTCATCCCTGGTTTCACCCAGCCCCTGGCACAGGAGGCTTGAGGGTCCCTTGCCCTCCAGAGTCAGGGAGTCCAGCCTTCGGAGGTGGCTGGACTGTGGCAGGACACCCGGCGTGATGGCAGCCTTTACCCAGCACCCCCCCTGCCCCATCCGTCTGGGCACTCATTGATTTAAAATAGTTTTGTAATATAATTATCTCCTCATGGATGGGCTTTTTCATTACATCGGCTGCTTGAGCTGTGGTGAGCATATTAATGTGGGATTAGTGCCATGGCGGAGCGTGCGTTGGCGGTGGGGAGGGAGGGAGGGAGGGAGGGAGGGACAGCTCCCTCTGCAGGTGACTGTCGCTGCCCTCCCCTGAAATGAGGTGACTGGAGGCTGGGGACTGGAGCAGAGCAGGAGCCAAGGGCCACCCTGGGGACAGGGACCAGCCTTTCCAGGATGCTGTGACCCTTTTGCACCCCAGGTTTGGCATCTCGGGGCTGTTGATGGGTGCTGGTGGGAAGATTTGTCTTGGAGAGCACCAGCCTGGGTGACAAAAGTGGCCCTGAGGTCCCTCCAGCAAGCTTCTGTCCTGCAGCCCTTGCTGCAGGGGGGAAAGCCGTAATGGTGTGTCGTGCTCATTTTTGCTTTGCTTTGTTTGCTGGAGGGGACGCATGGTGAGAAGGGGGGACAGGCACCCGTCCCTCTGCATGGGATGGAGCTGCACTGCTGCTTGCTTGGGGGACCTGGGTCTTGATCCCCCAGCCTGGGGAGAGGAGCAGGGACCCCCGACCTGCTCCTGCCTCCAGCTCCACCACCCACACCAGCAAATTTTGGGCAAAACGAAGAAGATGCAGAGGAGGGAGAAGCCAGATGTGGCTGTCCCCTCCACAGCTTGCTGGAGGAGTGAGCACAGGACATGGGGCCGTTGGAGCGATGGGCTCAGGCTATGGACTGGTTGCCTGGAGCTGTGGCTTGTGGTGGTGGTTTTTAACCCTGTGCAGGCGGCCAGGACGCAGCTGGGTGTGCCAGGAGGTGAGGAGCAATTTCATGTGCAATTGGAACTGCAAAGGGAGAACAGAGGGAGGCACAATTTAATCACCTCGGCTGGCCCTGGGCCAAGACCACCAAGATTCAAACACCTCTCCGTCGCAAGAGATGCTGGGGGAGTATTAATTGGCATAATTCATCAACCGTTTGGCGCCTAGTGGTGTGATGTCCACGCAGCATCCCTGGTGCTTCAGGACGAGGGGATTTTGGGGAGCTTTGAGGCTTTTCTGGAAAGCAGGTGAAACCTGCTGGTCTGGGCAGCTCCTGAGGCGGTGGTTGTGGTGCTGGGGGTTGGTGGAAGGACCTCCAAAACCACCTGCCCACAGGTGAGGAAGGGAAACCTGGTGGGTTTCGTCTGTGGCTCCCGGTGCATCAGCCGCTTCCTCAGCAGGTTGGCACAGGGGTTGAAGGGGTGTTTCAAGCCCAGCCCAAAGGCCCTCCTTGCCTGACTCTGCTTACTTCTTGAAAAGGACTCGGTGCCGGTATGGCACTCTGAAGAAATCTGGCACTCTGGAGATCTGAAGAAGAGTTAAGCAATGTGAAAGCTTGCTGAAGGGGCAGTTCTGTGATAAAGAAAAATTGTTTCCCCTGCACTGTCCTGAAAAAAGGCAAGAGAGAAAGAAAAGTGAGCATCCCCTCTGATACAGCTCTCTGGTTAAAGACTGAGCCCGCTGAAAGAGTGAATGACTCCCTGTGCAGCAAAAAGGGGTAAGTGTGGTTTAAAATGGACTCAATGTGAGTATCAACCTGGTACATGGAGATATTGCCACTTCTCCCGACCATGGGAGGCACTGAAACGCAGCCAAGTCATCTTGATTTGAGCGGTTCATATCGCATCCTCTCATTTGGCTGGGAATAGTGCGACTGTCTCCTTCTCCCCTGAAGACGTGGGATATCGAAGGCTCGTGTGACCTGAACAGAGTCATTTATTGGGAGAGCATGAAGGTATTGCGTGGCAAGTACCTGTGTGATGCGGGTATTCCAGGGGTTTCAGGGTGGCTGTGCCAGGCCAGGCTGAAGGTGCACCCAGCCAGGCTGTCCTCGTTGCCAAAGCCTGGTGGCAGGTGCCAGGGGAAGGAGCAAAAAGGGACAAGTCAAGAGTAAAGTGCCTCTTCTCTGATGTCTCTCCCAAACCCCAGCAGCAGGCAGCAATAAACCCAGCGATGCTCAGCACAAGTTCCCTCACCCAGCTAGGTGGCTTTCGTTTTGCTCTGTGTGTAAAGCTTCTCGTGTGGCAGGGGACCAGGTCTCCCTGCATCATGCCTCAGTTTCCCCATCTGGGCAGAGTGGTTGATACGCGTTTGCTCCCGCTCTGGAGGACAGTGGAGACAAGTTCGTTCAAGCACTTTGAAGTCCTCTGATGAAAAGTGCTGGAGAAGGACAGAGGCTTATTAATTGTTGTTGAGAATATCTGTCAGTCCCATGTGAGGAGCTGCTGGCTAAATTTCTGCTGTCTGCTCTGTCTAGGAGAAGATAGTGACAGTACTGAGACAATGAGAGCGGGGCTGTCATTCTCATGGAAATCAGTCCTGCGGGCTGAAAACCTCCAGGTTTATAGGAGCAGTATATCCAGGTTGTGATGGGAGATAAGGCTCTGTCCTGGTGTGTTGCTGCGGAGGCCTGGCCAGCCTTGGCTTTCAGACACTGGTGGAGCCATGAACATGGAGACGCTGGTTGGTGGTGGCCTTCCTGCTAGCTGGGTTTTGGGTGCTTGATGTTCCTGTTGACGCCAGCCCATGGGAGGCTTAAAAGACGCAGGTCAGTCAGCAGTAACAGAGTTGTCATTGTGTGTGCAAAACTGATGGCTCTTTGGGGTGATGGATTTGTGCCTGATTAATACCCGGACTCAGTTACCTGATAAGCTTCTCCAGAGTACTAAAACGTAAGTTTCCCTGCAGCTGTTAAACCCATGCTGGAGCAGTGATTAACCTCTCAACTGTCTCACGCTCTGGTTTGATTCACACACATCTCGGGGTCTGCATCTACCCAGGAGTTGCAGGTGCAGAGCTCGCTGGGCGCTGGTGTCCATCTTTGTGATGCTGCCCAAAGAGCCTGTCCCTTACGACTTGGGGAAGGAGGCACAGACTCATCTTGGAGAGCCATGGAGGAGGAAATTACAGGGGGACAGAAAGCTTTCTTCCGTCAAGCCAGCTCATCGTCACCTCCATGCTTTCACCCTGTTGAAAGACTGGCTTGTCTCGTAGGGTCTGACCCTTCTGATGGGGTGGTTTGTCTTGGTCAATGTGAAGCAGCCCAGAGTGAGTTTGGTGCTGGGAACTTGACTGTTGCAGATGATGTGTCTTGTAGTTCTGAAGCAGGGAGATCTCCATGCTCCAAGGTTGAGGCAGACAGGGAGAGCAGGAGTACTCCCTGGTGACAAATCTTGGTGGGACAGCACGGTGTTCCTCTCAGTGAAGGCCATGGAGAACCAGCTGACCTCAAATATCGTGCGTGGGTGAGCACTGACCCTGTGATCAGAGCCTGGACCGTGCCCCTGGCTCTGCTGAAACGCCTCCTTCCTCCCTGGATGCTGCCATGCTGCTGTGCATCCCCCATCCACCGCTCCAGCCAGGCTCCAGGGTGCTCTTCTGCCGTGGATCGGGATCTCCCAAACTCGTCACCTCCTCTGGTGATGGGTGAGAGCCTTCAGAGCAGTCTCCTTTCCCCAGCCCTGTCCCACGCTCTCCCACTCCTGCCATGACACTTAACATCTTTCTCGCGGATGAATTTGGCAGTGTTGGGCCGGGCTTTCTTGCCAGTGTGGCAACAGCCATGGCTCCCAGCTTGTTAGACTGAAAGAATGTGCCGTTTTAATTAATGATATGTAAATATCCTTGAATGGGCCGCATTTGCATATTAAGAGAGATTTGCGGAATCTGCGGAGTAATATATTTTAATTAAGGATTAATTAAAAATAATGGGAATTTCATTTCGCCTGGCAGAATCCGTTTAGATCTTAGCACACGTCTGCTCGGGAGCCTGGTCGGAGCACGCTGCCGGTGCTGTGGTCCACAGCTGGGGCTGGCTGCCAGTGCCGCTCCTGTCCTGGCTGGGTCCTGAAACTGCCAGCGGAGCCGAGTGGCCGGTCCCCTTGGCCGCACAGCCTGGCTGTGGGTTTTCAGGCTGTTTTTTGATATTCTTTATGGCAAAATAAGCAAATGGCTGTGAGACACGGAACACTAGTTGTGTTGGCAATTATGTTAATAGCATGCTATTAGGCTATGATTCTATATGAGCAATTGGGGAGAAGAAATGCCTTACTGAGAGAGAATGATACAACAGACGTCTGTCTTATTGATATAGCTCCAGAGGAGCTTTCTGCGTAATTACACTCGGCCACTTTTCGGAGGTGGGGGAGAGGCTGCGGCCCTGGGATGGAGGGGAGAGTGGCACTCTGCATGCACCTGCATCTGAGGCAGGGATGCGTTGGGATGCCCTCAGGATGCTCCCAGGAGAGATTTGGTACCTGGCTGTGATGGGCTGAGTGTCCAAGCATCCTGTGGGCTCTTTGGTGTTTTGCTCCGAATGGTCTTGTAGAAGGGATGTGTCCTGCATTGGTGGCTGAAGGGCCAATGTAGAGCTCTGGGGACCTCAGCAGAACCTCAGGGCTAGCTGGCTGGACCTCAGGGCTTGGTGGCTGGACCACGGGGCTTGGTTGCTTGAAGCATGGTGACGGGAGAGCATCAACAGGGAGCCTCACGGCTTCTTTGAGAAAGTTTGCGTGACCAGGTCATGCCAAGCAGATAGACAAGTGGCTCCAGTGGGACTGGCAAGGAGCAGGAGGCCTCTTGAGGGGTTAAGATGGCGGGGGGGCAGGAGGGGAGAACAGGGGAAGGGCAGGGGTGCTGGTCCCTCCATCCCACCCGCCTTTTCCCAGCGCTAAGCCAGCTGCAGCATATCGAATGCAAATGGAGAAAATGCAGTTTGTGGTAAGTGTCCGCTAATAAATAACCTCCGAGTCTTCTCCCTATCAGGCAGTGACATCCTGCATTTCTCTTCCCCGCCGCACCAGCCCAAGACATTTAATGATGTTGTGCTCCTTATGGGATGTGCCGCCCATGCTAAATATCTCCAGCCTTCACAAAATGGTGGGCAGAGAGCCCAGCCCGGCTCCGGCAGCCCTGCTCCTCTCCCCCGCAGCCCTGGACAGAAAGGTCGGCGGCGGTGGCGACACGGCATCCCCATCCCCGGCGCCGGGTGCGGACCCCTCCGCCGCGGTCACTGGAGGATTTCATTAACTGCACGAAGTAAAAAATAATCAATTTCAGATGTTCCCAGTGTTTGTGGTAATGGTCTCTCTAACCATTCTGATTAGCCGAGTGAAATGGAATTTTTCTTTTAAATTACAGCGCGTTGACATTAAATATAGGCAAACTTTGTGTGCGCGAGGGGGAGGGGACAGGCTTTTACATTCATCCCTGTCCTTCTCCCTCCCCGTCCATCACTCGCCTTATCTTTCCATCACCCCCTCCCCAGTCGTGCCGAAATCTCCAGTGACTTCTTTCTGCTGCCCACCAGACACGGATTTTTTTTTTTTTTTTCCTGGGCTTTGTGAAATGTTTCCTGGCGTTTCAGGCTGGTGGGGGTCTATTTTTCCCTTTTTTATAAATTTACATTTTTATTTTTTTAATGTTTCCATGGCATTTTGGGTTGTGACCAGTGCTGCCGCCAGGTTGGGCTTCTTGTCCCTATCCTGGCTTCTTCCCTCCATCCTCTTGGCTGCTTGTGCGGTTTCGCTTTGGTTTTGCCGCTCTCCCTTTTTGCTTTGCGGTTTCCTTTTGGCGTCCCGAGCGGTGCAGTCCGCAGTGAAATCGATAGCGAGAGCCGTGGCTGTGTGCCTTGGGGAGCAGGCTGGGCTCCTTCCTTCTCCATCTCTCTCTCGTACCCACCTCCTCTCCCCGTACCCCTTCTCTTTCCCCAGTCTGAATTTTTTAGGCTCCAAACAAGCCTGCAGCAGCCCTTCCATTATTTTTTTTTTTTTTCCTTTTTATTTATTTTTCTTGTGTTTTCCCCCTACCTTCCTTTATTCCCCCTCTCGCCGGCGCGTGGCAGTGGCTGCGGGCAGGCACCGTTACAGCACAGCCCAGCCCAGGCTTTGGACTTCTCCTTTTGATAAGCTGTCATCCCCCGGCCCCGCACCGGGATTTGATCAGAGCGCTCTCTCGACCCTGTGGAAGACATTAAACACCCTCCCAGACCCTTTTCTCTGTCTCCATCTCTGAACCTTTCACTCTCCTTTAATGAGAATTTCTCCTAATTATTTCAGTGGCTGCAGCACAGGGACCGCAGCGTAGTTAGATCTTGATACCAGGACGTGACTGTTATGCTGATAAAGGCAAAAGATCAATAATTTAGGCCCTAGCGTTAATGGCAGAGCTGAGAGCTTAAGTGTCTGTATTCAGGTTTAGTCCTGAAGGTTCCTGGAGTATTAATGATTTCCAGAGGAATTCCCCCCCCTTCCCCTTTCCTTGTGCTGCCGTTGCTTTTTCCCGAGTCCTGTCTCTTTCTAAAACCCGTCTCTCCTCATTTTTTATTTTATTTTTGTTTTTTTGTTGTTGTTGTTTCCCTACTCTGCAGCCATTCTGCTTTGCTTTTGGGTTGCCCCTGACTTGCCCTTACACGATTTATGTGGGGATGTGGCAGTGAGTTAGAAAGCAAGGGGAGGGAGGGGAACCTGAGGGGGAAAGCATTGAAGGGGGGGTAAAAAAAAAAAAAATCCATCTCTTTCTGTTTTGCTTTGGAGACTGCAGGATGGGCCCCACTTGGGAGGTGAGCAGCACGGCTGCATCTGGGTGATGGCAACTGGGTCGGGTTGCCTTCTGCAGGAGCTGGAGGTCTCCATCTCCGATGGAAGTGCTGTGTAGCCTGGCGGTGCAGGTGGGGTTACCTTCAGCCCCATGGCCATGCCCTGGTTACCCATGCCATCTCTCCTGCCGCCGATGCCTGTGGATGCATGCAGAGGGGGAAGAACTGACGACTGTGAAACACTGCTGTGCTCTGTTTTCTTGTCTGTATTTCCATATACACCTGCCAAGCTCTCAGTGCAGCCCCACTCCCTCTCCTCTGCGCCCTGATGGACCCATTTTTGCTGCAGTAACTCATGTCCCTGCCTATTCATGTCAGCTTGAAGGGGGCTGCTGGCAGAGGGGGGGATGTGTGCTGCCTGTCCTGCACACAGGATGCTCCAGCGTCATGATCCCTAGCCACTTTTCTGCCCTTGTCCTCCTGGAAAGGTCCTGGCACTGCTCAGTGCAGGGCTGGGTTTATCCCAGGGAGGCTGGGCTGATTTGGGGTGGGATGGGGGAATAGGAAACGTGTCTGCTGGAGATCCCAGTGCTTTGTGCTTCTTTCTTCCCCAGCACTGTGATCCATCTGCCTTCTTGCTTGCTGCCTTGCCTTCCCCAGGCCAGCGCATCTGAGCCGATCTGTGGCTGTCCGGGAAGTGTTTGGAGGCCCAGGGTGGAAAGGGGGAAGTTTGCAAGGAGAAGGGAGAGGGGTGGGAAACATTAACCAGTTCTCTAGTGAGTCACAAGCACTTTCCTTTTTGGTGTTTTTTTTGTGTGTTTTTTTTTTTTTTTTTTTTTTTTAAGCCTGTTAGTACTTGAGGATTCAGGAAATACTGAGTTGATTTGAAAGAAGATGACAAATGATGAAGGGAAATTGGGGGATAAAGACTGTTATTTAGCCATGAGGAGCCATGGCTGGGAAACACTGCTATATGCATTAGCTGGTTAATGGGAATTTTGCCTGGGTTATCTCCGTCCTGATTAGGGAAGAGAGGCTGGGGGGTGTGTGGATTTTCTGGCTTTTTGGTCCATTTGCTGCCTTGGGCTGTCCTTTGCTGCAAAGGGAACGGGAAGGATTTCTTCAGAGTTGCAGAGCATCCCTTTCCTCTGGTGCTCCGGGTCTCTCCTGAGGATCACTGCCCCTCCAGCTCGGCATTGAGCTTGCCATTTTTCCGCTGCTGTCCCTGGTCCCCTATCTGGGCTGACGTGATGCAGGCAGGAATTGGCAGAGCATCGTCTGTCCCTAGCAGTGTCAAGAAGCATGTGGTGTGTCCTGAGTGCCGCCAACCAGACCCCACAGAGAAGTTGGAAATACTGATTTGTGCCTTCTAAGGACATCTTAAGCAATGGGGGAATCCTCACTGTTGAGGCTTGGTGTTTCCTGAGGATCAACGTTACTTTGTGTTGTGCTTTCTTTCCTGATACCAAATGCTGCGAGTGTCATCTCTTCCAAGACTCCTGGTGCTTTGAGGGAAAAAATGACCACAAATGTGAGTATCCCACTGAAGTGGAAGCTGGCAGTACTGCGAGTGCCAGCGAATTCTTCCTTCCCAGCTGCAGATCTGAGATATCTTCTGGTTTCTTCCCTTCCTGTTTGCTAGCAGCTGAAGGGTCATGCTGGCATCCAGGTGACGGCATGCTCCTTAGCATGCCTGTGCCTTTGCTGGGCTTGAACAGGCAGGGCCGGCTGGGGCTTGGTAAACAGTCCTGTAGCTCCACGGTCCAGCTGGCTCCTCCTAGCTGGCTCGCCTTGGCAGGGCTAGGCAGGGTATAAATTAGTTTCAACTTATTGTAGTCACTGAAGTATAGAAACGTAGCTGAGGACATGCGGGGAAAACATCTGGGCAGTGCAAAAGGGCTTGTTGGCTTTTATGTGATGGCATTATTTGGGGTTGGGAGTAAAGAACCTTAAAAGCAGATTTTTTTCAAAGAATGGAAAAGGTATTTCAATGCTGCCTAGTTCCATGCTGTTGACAAAAATATATGTTTATGTATATGTGTGTGTGTATGCATATATCTGTATATGCACACATATAATCGCATATATAGAAATGCAAATGTGGGATGATGGGAATCTGAGCTGTTGGCCTGGTAGATGCAGGCTCTGTTGTAGAGATGCCCCCGAGGACTAAAGGAACCCCGTGGTTACATTTCTTCATGCAAGGTAGGGACCATGTGTCCTGATCCCAAATCCTTTCTTTGATTATTGAAAAACGGAGACCGACCTTGCTGCACGTGTGGCCGTGTGGGACCCAGGGCCAGTTCCCTGGTGTCACAGGTGGTCGTCTCCTGTTATCCAGGCAAGAACCATGAGCACTGTCTTTGGTGTCACTTCGGCTTTCCTTCTTGCTTTTCCTAGTGGGTCTCCATTTATTCTTCTGGGCAGGAGGTACAACAGCCACCTGATGTTCCTACCCAAGTGTTTCCTGGTCAGATTACATGTTTAGACCCAGGTGTTTGGGTGCCAAATTCAGTTGACTTCAGTAGGATCTTCCTCATCCAAGGCTGCCTGAGGCATGTGTTGGATTTGCCAGGCTTGGTTAGGAGCTTGATTTCTGGATGCTCTGGCCTTAGGCTGTGCAGGTTGAGTATTTGCAGAGCTTGTCTCAGCAAGCTTTAAAGAGGAGAGAACTTTAAGGCCAAATAAGAGTAGCTGTAGGTTTTTCTGGCCACCAAACTGGTGGTGAAGTAGGGAAGGATTCCCCAAAGCTCTGCTGATATTTGTTGCGGGTAGCCCTGGGGAGCAGGTATTTGTATCTGAAATGTTAATAGAGAGACTGAATTGAATTGTGCGTGCTGTCAGGGGAGCGGTAAAAGCCATTTACAAAAGAAGCCAAGAAAAGATCAGTAGAAATGCACGCAAACCCTAAAAATCCCAATGTGATGCCTGAATAATCGCCCATTTGTCTGGGGAAAGAGATTAATCCAGCCAGGGTTCAGTTTAACAGGATTATTGAACGTGGGGGGGGGGGCAGAGGGAGGGAAGGCTCTGGGATTTTCCATATGACTTTAGACCATAGATCTTTCTTTTCCAATGGCCCCAGCAGGATGGGGAAGCTTCAGGAGTTGGGGTGGCTTTTCTAGATGTCAGTGGGTGAGCTGTAGTGGGACAGTTGGGATCATGGAGGTCTGACCCATTCCTTCGCTCCACTGCTCTTCTCTGGCCAGTTGGTTAGATGAGGAGCTCTTTGGGGTAGATGCCTGATGCTATGTGCTCCTTGCAAGGAGATGAAATTGCAAATTTGGTAGGTTTTAACCCTACTACAAAGAAAAACATTTTTCATGCAACCAAGAGCACAAAGTCTGGCTGCATCTCCAAGGCAGCTGCCATCAGGTCAGTTGTGTCCATTGCAACGCTACTGGAAAAGTGTCCCTTTGGAGAAGTCAAGACAGATGAGGGGGGAATTTCTGGGAGGGCCCCAGACCCTCGTCAGCCTCTGATGAAGGGTGACGAAGAGATTTCCGATGGGGCTGGAGTAGCCATTGGGTACCAAGGGACAGTTCTGCCTCCTGAAGCAACTGATGTTGATGAAAATCCTTTCATTGGGATCATACCCCAGAATGTGTTTGGGTGCAAGATGGTTTCTGTCCTTGTGGCAGCTCTCCTGTCATAAGTTCCTTTTTAGGCATTAATGTGTTTCCTTCTTAAAGCAGCTTTTTACCCTTAAAAACAAGAAGGGAGACAGTGCTGCTGCCTCTACAACATCCCCACAAAGCAGATCACACAAAATAAAGCGAAAGGAGAAATACTTTTATGGCATTGCCTGCATTTATGTGGAGCTGGATAGGAGTGTGTGTGTGTGTCTATGTCTCTTTGTGCCTGCTTTATAATATAAAGCACACACAATGTCTCTACAGCGTTCCCAGAGAGCTGTTGATGTGTTGTCAGATACTGTAACTTCTTTTAAGTCTACCCTGTGTGTAGGGTATCTTGTGTATGTGGTGATCAGAAAGAGAAGCAGGAGAATAAAAGTGGGAGGAAAAACAAGGGGGCAGGTCTGGCTGTCCCAGTGTGCGGTGTCTCCCTCCCTGCCCTTGCCTGCCTTGGCTCTTCAGGTGAATATGTGTTAGTCTTTTGATGGGACCTCTCTCTTTTTTTGTAAGGGGGGGGGAGCTGCTTTTGTGCTGGAGCTCCCTTCTTGTTTTTGGGTGGTGAGTGTATTCAGGGAGGGGTGGGATAAGCAAACCCCTTGGCATTCGCATAAACAGCACGTCACTATTCCGTAAAGACATCATTTCCTATTTTGCTGTTTCCATGCATCTTAACCCACAGATTATTTGTAAAAAGCCTTTCTGCAAGCAGTGTCGCCTCTTATAGGCACGTGAGAGTAATAAAAGCAGTGTTGTCTTTCCAGCCACTCTTTTTTCAGCTTGTCCTGCTCTCCTCTGCTGTGCAGCAGGACCCTGTGTCCTTTTCCAGGCTGTATTTGCTCCCCATTTTCCCCCACTCCATGCCGCAGCTCCCTCCGCTGTGTGGTTTCTTCTAGCTCCGTTTAATCAGCAGTGCATGCAAGGAGCCAAGGGCCAGGGATGAAGAGAACACACAGCCACCTGCATCCGTACCTGCGTTTCCCTGGGGAATGCTGTGGGCATTTTCTCATGTATAGCCTGTGCGTCTCCGAAACCCCATTGAGGGGTGCAGGCTACTGGTGAGCAAATCTGCCCAAACGGTTGAAGCCGGGAGCTGGCTGCAGGTGTTACCCCAGAACAACGTTTGGTTTGGAACAAAGTATGCGTGATGGGTCCTCACCAGCACATCTGATCTCCTGTCCCTGCAAGGCAAGCCGTGTGGAGCGGGCAGGCTGTTTTCGAAGTGAGGTCTGGCTTTTGGTGCCAGACTGCGAATCCCCTGTCTTTAAGAGACTGCTCTGCAGCAACCCCTGGGAAAAGCACTGCCGTTAATCTCATTTAATAGGGATACAGAGGTGGAAGGTGCAAGCAAGAGAGGGCTGAGGAGTCCTGAAAGATCCAGGAGTCTTCCAGCACAGACGTTCCTTCCATTTCTGGCACGTTCTGTGTTTCACTGTAGCTGCAAATATCCAGCGGAGCCTGTTCTCCAGGGACAGTATTTCCCAACGTAGGCTGGGAGCCTTTCTCTGATGATACACGGGATGCCTGAAGGCTGCACCCCAAGGCAAGCAGCCAGGTAGAGCCACCTCTTTCTTAATGTCTGGTCCTTCTTAAGTCATTTAAATAGCAAATAAACTCCAGCAGGCTCTGCAGCAGGGTGAGGTTGGGGCTCTGCTTGTCCGTTGTTTCACCACGCCCGGGCTGTGCTGAGCCAGGGATGAATGATTGGGACTCAACAAAGTGTTTAAACACCAGAATTGAAATTAATGTCCCCTCATTGCTGGTGAGGCTGCCAATACATTACAGCAAGCACCTTCCCAAAGTGAAATGAATGTTTGTTTATCCTCATGAAATATACATCAAAACATGTTGGTGGGAGAGGCCGCTAACGAGGGAACGGGCTGGCTCTCTGTTAATTCCCGGCTGGGAGCGGACACTGCTTCTCTCCTCTTTTCTTTTCTCTCTGGGCTTTATTTTTGAAGCCTAACTCGTTCATAGCTGTGTATCCAAAAGCATTAATATGGCTTTAATGAAAACTCTGGTTGATCTGTCCAAAGATATTGATGAGTGGTCCTCAATTGTATTAATCTTCTCATTGCGGGAGGAAATGAAGGCGGCAAGCGGGGCCGTCAGGTGCCACTGGAAGAGGATGGTGAGCTGGGAGCAGGGACAGCCACTGCCGCCTTGCCCTGCCTCTGGGGTTGCACCTGTTCCTGGCTTGGGTTGATTTTTCCAATTTTTCAGTCCTTTTTGAAACTGGAAACAAAGTGACCGCCCCTCAGCTGGACTGCGTGCCACAATTCCAGGCCGGTATTTAACATTCAAATCATTAAGTTTCCGCCAATAAATCCATTACTGTTAATTATATTGAAGGGGCTAACGATCCGTCGACAATATCCCGCCATCGATTTCCATTCGCGTCGAATGGCCACCTCGCCTTCAATCCATGCCGGGACACATTTTCGGGGGTTCCTCCCCTCCTTTGCAGCTTTCGCAGCAGCGCAATGCCCCTGCCATCCCCTTCTCCCGGAGCGCAGGCTGCTTCTCGATAGAAACACGCTACACTTCTTTATGGCTTATGGCAAACTGCCTTGATTACTTCTACTGTTGTACCCATTATGTGAATTAAATATGTATTCAGTTGCATGCTGCTTGCGTTGTTATTGCAGGGTGACATATGGTAGTGACTCAATTAGAATGAAACTAGCATTAGATAACCCTTCTGATTACATGCATCCCAGCCCGCTCGGCAGCCTGGCTGCTGCCGCCACCACCGCTGCTTTGCCTGATCTCCCGTTATCAGCGGGCTGCGGGTTTCATTAGCCGTTATCATCTCCGGAGGTGGGCTTTAGGCAGAAGCACGGCAAGAGGAAGGCGTGCAGGATGAGGCTGCAGCTCGTGGGGGCCATTGCACTGCCCGCAGCTGAGCTGGCCCCGCGGCCTCTTGCAGGAGGGCTGCAGGAGGGATGCTTGCAGTGATGCAAGGATTTTCACAGCGATACAAGGATGCTCACAGCAATACAATGATGCTCGCAGCAATGCAGAGATGCATTGCTTGCATGACAGGCCTCCCCCATGACTTTCCATCACAACCCTCTTTACCTTTCCTCTGCAGTAGCGCCTGTTTTTTTCAGAGCCCAGAAATGCCCAAGCACGGGGACCATCCGCCAAGTCCCAGCCAGGCATGCTTTGATGGGTAGCGCTGTGGCAGTGCAGCCCCTTGCAAGCAGCCATCTGCACCCGGGTGATGCTCGCAGTGTTTGAGGATGTCCTCAAAGCAGCAGCAAAAAGTTTGGTTTGGTACATGGCTGCTCCTGACTCTGTTAAGCGGCACCAAGCTTTCTGTAAAGGAAAGGGATCAAATGCCCCGTGATTTTGTTTTCCTGCCGCCTCTTTCTCTGTGTAAAGTGAATACCTTGTGAGAAATGTCTTGATAGGAACTGGGCATTTTCGCCTCTGTTGGGTGGTTGGGGGTTGCAGGTTGCAGGGCAGCGATGGGTGGCTTTGGCACTGCTGCCCTCTGGTGTGCACGCTGGCCGCTCCCCGGGGAGCTGCGGGGCTCTTAGCCTGGGGTGCTGTGGGCGGCTGCATTTGCTATAACCGGAGGATTTTCTGCTTCCTCCGTTCTCTTCTGCCCTGGAAAAAACAGCACAAATCTTATGTTTCTTGAAGCTAGAAAGGATGGATTTCCCTACCCCCATACACTACTGCTTCCCTCATTTCTGGCCATCGGAGGACTCTGCTGCGAGCACGAGCGGAAGATGATGCTGATCCTGCGAGCAAGTCTCCAGCCTTGAATTTTGGCAGCAGCAAACCTGGAAGGTTTGGCTATTCCACACAACGGCCAAACTTGCCATGTCTATCCACAGGGCATTGCATTTCCCCGGAGTTTGGGGAGTAAATAAAACAAGTTGTGAGCCCTCCCCACTGCTCCCAAACCTACCGCTTTTACTTTATAGCTTTGTGAATGTTTGTCAGCAAATCCTGATGCAAAAGTAAATAGGAAATGAACTGTTTGCAAGTGTTTCTCTCCAAAGGCTGCTCTTCCGTCGTGCTGTGATCGGTCCCAGTGCCTGGTTTCTTCTCTCATGTTGGGCAAAGGGAGGGTTTTTTTATAAATCGAATGACGATGGCGATCAAAGAGCAAATAACACACTTCCCGGTGACAGGGCTTAGCTACGTACAAATTTTATCTGGGTATGTATATAGCTATTGAGGGGGATGATTATGAATGGAAAACAATACAGCACGACATAAAAAAAGCATTTGTGCGTTTTTTCACATCAAAGCTCAGAGTTTGGTTTGCACCTTTCATTGCTTCTTAGTTCTTTGTATTTCTCTTGCACGTTCCCCTTGCGAGTGTGCCTGTATAAGGGTGTATGTGTACACGTGGGCCTGCATGCATATTACGCTGTCAGACCTCTGCGGGAAGCTTTATTCTTGCTTTTGTAAGTGGGAAGTTTCTTTTTGCAGTGGAATAAAGGCCCTTCCTGGTGGAGGACAAGGAGTCTGTGGCAAAGATAGTTGCTTCTGGAGTCCTAATCCTTTAGCCCATTCCAGACGGTAGCCCAAATCCCATTAGCATCCTTTCTGGCTCAGGGTTTTCTGAGTGGCTCTGGGGGCTTTGCAGCAAAGCCCAGCTTGTGGTGCAGAGGGCAGGCAGGGTCTGGCCAGAGAACCTGAACTGCGGTGCGTGCCACTTGAGCCGCCCCTCTCTGGGGGAGTCCCAGGGAGGATGCTGAGATGCAAACATTGTCCATGTCTGGCTGAGTTCTCCAAATTTTGGATTCTCAGCAGAGCTTGGCGTTGACGTTCCTCAGCAGTCCCTCCAGCAGTGGTGATGCTGTCCCTTGCAAGGAGTCAGAGCATGGAGTTCGTTTTCCAAAGCCAAAGCCTTTGTGGTTGCTCAGTGTGTTTTCCTTCTGGAGTAGAGTTCACAGGGTGAGCTGGGAGGGGTGGCATGGGGCTCTCGGAGCAGGATCCGTCCCTTTATTGCTTGCCATGCTATCACTTGTGTTGCTTTCGGCTAGAAAACAGTCAGCTCATACAAATGACTGACAGCAGCCAGCGTCAGCCCTTGGCAGGTATGTAAACAAAAGAGTGAACCGTTTTCTGCTCGCTCTTTTTTTTTTCCTTTCCTTTTCTCTGCCCCCCCCCCTTCTTTTTTTTTTTTTTACTTGAAGGAGTCGTTTCAAGTATGTGTGCAAGATGCGGGGTGGTGTAGCCCCATGCACATCCGCATCTGGGGCTGGTGGTGGCCCTGTCTGGTGTCAAACTGGAGGGTCTCAGCTTGATTTCAGAGCTGCTTGACACAAAGGGACTGAGGAAGCGAATAACCAGGGGGCTGCAAGGACAGTTACCTGCTCACCGTGTTTTCTGAGTCCTCCAAACCTTTCTTTCCTCTGAGCATCCCCTCTGGCCCTTGCATGTGCTTCCTCCTTATCTTTTTGCTGTGTGCGGGTGCATCCCTGCCAGTTTCCATAAGCTGCCTGGTGAGCACAGCCTCCACGTCTGCATGGCTGTCAAGGGCTGTGTCTCTCTCCGATTGATTGGAAAAGTTCTTGTGCATGTATTTATTTTTTTTTTTCCCCCAATGAAAAACACCACCTGAGCAGGTCTCTGTTGAGCCTGTGTGGCTCATGCAGAAGGGCAGGCAAGCTTGCAGACAGTGACTTAAAATAAACACCAGCATAGTCTTGTCAAGTAAAAGCAAAAATATTGAAAAAAGTGGAGTTTTTCTGCTTGATTTTCACTTTCTAAAGTGCCAGGCAATTTCTTAAGGTTTATTATTATTATTATCATCATTATTATCATTATTATCATTATTATTGCTGGCAATGCTTATTTGGGTGCAGTTCCCATCGCTCTCCCTACCGCTGGGTGCTGGGGTCACCTGTGCAGCTGCAGAAAGGAGCAGGTAAACCCTGGAGCTGCGGCCGTGTGCCTGATTTCAGCTCCAGGGAATTTCACAGGAGTGAAAGGAGATGGAAAACACCATGAGGCCACTAAGCCACAAGCCGGAGTGGATTATTTAAGTGGATTAGTGATTTCTGACCCAGGGCTGGTGTGGAGCAGATGGGGTTTTGCCTGCTGCTGCTGTGGGGTCTGTGGGGGTTATGGTGGGTGACAGGGGGTTGAATCCTCCATCTCCGAGAGCTGCAGCCCCTCTCTCCCTCACTGCCTGGCCTCCGCTCCCCTAAACAGCCCCTGCAAGTGCTGCCCAGCCCATTCCTGCCCTTGGGTGGGGGCAGCTGCCTGCCTGCCTGCGCTCACCCTTGGCTGACAGAGACACAGCCGGCATTGAAGGGGAGCCAGGGTACAGTCCCCTGCCTCCCCCTCCCCTGAGCCACCGTGTCCCTGGGGTGAGAGGGGTGGCAGAGTGGAGGCAGCTCCCCCTTCCTCTGCACCGGAAGTGCCGTGCTCACCTCCGAGGGTCTCCCAGCCCTTCGTTTGGGTGGGAAGGAAACTCCTGCCCGTCTTTCTCTGCACGTTACACGTCTGCACTTTTTATCCCTTTCTCTCTCGCTTTCCTTTCCCCCCCTTCCTTTCTCTTCCTCAAAAAAAAAAAAAAAAAAAACCCCAGCAGAAAGCAAGCTGTGATACTGTCGGGCCTGGCGTTGATGTTATTTATTTTCCTCAGTTGCTGCTCTGGAAGCCCGGAGTTGACAGAGCGGTTTTGTAGAATAGAAACATTATAGACTGTTACTGTCAGAGTGTTAAATGTGATGGATAGAGAAATACAGGGGAGGGAGGGGACTTTACACTAGCCATGTCTGCCAGCGAGGGTGGTCATGGGAGAATAAACCATCCGCATATAAGAAATGAATGAGGTAATGTGGCGGGAGGTAATGGACTCTTGCAACAGAGATGCGCCTTGCCGGCTGGACTTAACCCTTGCTGCTCCGCGGGCGGGATGGGGGGCGCATTGTCCGCTCACCCAAGGCCCCAAGATCCAGCGGGTTTGGGGCTGGGATGCTGAGGTGTGGTGGGAAGAGCCAGGTTGTCCCCGTGGAGCAAGGGGAGCGCTGCCCAGCTCCCTCCAGCCCCCCCTCCAGCACAGCTGGACTTGCCACAAGCCCAGGATGGAGCATCTTCATGGTGAGCACAAGGAGATTTATTCATCGCTTGTTAGCAAAGGGGCTTGTGCTGCTCGGGAGGTGCAAAGGGATGCGGCTGTCTGCAAGTGGCAGCCCAATGGTTCACTTGGAGTGGCTCTGGGTCTGGGGTCCTGCTGAGAGTGGGCACAGAGGCCTTGGGGGCTCAGCCAGCAAGGTGAGGAGCACAGGTCTGGAGCAGGGCAGGAGAAGAGGTGGCCCTCGACCTGGCCTTCCTCTTTCGTCAGTGGTAGAGGTGCTGGGAAGCTGAGGGGCTTTGGCTTCATTCATGGCTCGTTGCTAAGCTGGGGTCCAGAACTGAAACCCCATGATTATGGTGCTTGGCTTGTGTTTCAAATGTCATTCCTCGTGTCTGGAGGGATGGGTTGGGTGGGGAGAAGCCATGGTGGTTGGTGCCCCTCCAGCTCTGTGGCTACGCCCAGGGAGGGCAGGCTGCGTGTGTCTCTGGCATCTTCTTCTGGTTCACGTCAGTGGCTTTTCCAGTCATCCATGTAACTACTAAATTGTATTTTGAAGGCTAATGAGAGTTCGGTGCTTGTTTCCATCTCCTCCTTACAAAGTCTTTCTGGAGCTCTCCTGTGAGGAGACCCTGTGGGCAGCATTATCTCCTGCCTGCAGGACCACAGAATCACAGAGTGGTTTGGGTTGGAGAAGAGGCCTTCGAAGATCATCTAGTCCAACCCCCTTGCCATGGGCAGGGACATCTTTCACTAGATCAGGCTGCTCAAAGCCCCATCAAACCTGACCTTGAACACCTCCAGTGATGGGGCATCCATGACTTCCCCAGGCAACCTGTTCCAGTGTCTCACCACCCTCATCCTAAAACATTTCATCCTTATATCCAATCTAAATCTATCCTCGTTTAGTTTAAAACCATTACCCCTTGTTCTAGCACTACAAGCCCTGGTAAAAAGTCTCTCTCCATCTTTCTCACAAGGATGATGGGCTTCCAGGGGGTGAGAAGCCTCAGGGCGAGGGGCAGCCTGGACGCAGGGTGTCGTGCAGCCCTGGCAGCTCTCACCACCCCTTCCCTTCACGCTTCACTAGGCGTCTGGCCTGATCGTGCAAAGTTTGTCGTAGTCAGTGTGTGTGAGTAATTAAATTACTTCCTTGTGCATTTTACCCTCGCTGACTTTTACCTAGCATCTTATCTCCAGCTCATGGAGCTTCGTTCACACATCCTTGGAGGAGTATCTCAGCCTTCACGAGTCCTTGCTAACCCCCGTTGTTCATGTTCTTCTCAAACCTACTGCTGCCCATGTCCTTCTCCTGGCAATAAACGCATTAAGCAGCAGTGGGCAAACCTTCTTCAGTCATGGCCTTGTTCAAAAAGCCATTTATTTCTACTCCCTTCCACCTCTTAACCAACCTTTAGTCCTTGCTTTTGCTGGAAGAAGAGTTAAATTTGTCAACTGGTGAAACTTTGGGGGACTCCAAACAACGCCGACTGTGTGTCGTGCCTTCTATTGCTGGGTGCACAGCAATTGTAATAGATTAGCAAGGTACGTTTTCTTCTTCCTTACAGGCACTGCTAGTTAATCTCAGTGGTATCGTGTCCATCTCGAGGCTTTATCCTATCTATTTATCATTTTAGCCGGTACTGAAGTGAGACTCACAAGTCAGTGAATCTGTGGCTCATCTCACTCCATTTTTTAAAAATAGGGTATGACACTTTGTGTTCTCTAGTGTAATGAGAGATTGAGCTGCTAATGAAAATATGCAATCATTTTATTTCTGAGTCCCTGCAGAACTCTTAGGCAGGTATTATCTGGTCCTGGTGACTCTTCATTTTTCATTTTCCAAACGTGCTTTAACATCACTTCTTCTGACATCTCAATCTCTGATTGAGCCTCATCTTTGCCACCTGAAAGATGGCCTATGGTTGGGGATCGTATGGTGTTGGGTTGCTGAAGGCTGAGGACCGGGTTCCCCTGCGTCCTTGCATCCCAGGGCTGCGGCTGCTTGCAGCGACTCCTCCAGAGATCAGCCCTGCATGGGTGATGCCAAGGTCCAGGCTTGCTGCAGGTCTTGTGACAAAATTCATCCTCATCTTGGTTTGTGAGCTCCCAGCTAGTTAAAAATTGCAACCAATTAAAGCATCATCCATTTGTGAAACGGATGAGTTTGAGGAATTTCCTTGTATTTGCCTGCTGCTTTTTTGGGGTCTGGGTCAGATCTCTTTGGGAGTCAGCAAAAATCCCCAAAACGTTTCTGTCCAGGAGGCATCTGGGTGCTCTGGCTCCAACTGCTGAACCTGGGGATGCTGGTGCTGGACCTGCCATTGCCTTCAGATGGTGGCAGAGAGGCAGGAGGAGCCAATCTTGAACCAAAATCTCTTTCTTATGAAAGAGCAACAGGGAGGTGCTGCCATTTCAGGATGCTGTCTGCCCCGGAGATGCAGCCACGGTGTCCTGGGGTGCTGTGGGGACAGCAGCATCCCCAATCGGTGTCAGCACCTCTTACCCTTGGTGCCTGCCGCCTTGAGAACCAGTCCACAAATCCCTGGTTTTTTTGAGCTTTGTGCTCCAAATCAGCTTGATTTGGTAAAAGGCTTCCATCACAGCACGTCACAGGTAATTTATTCCTGGGTGCTGTAATCTGAAGAAAAGCAGAGCGAAGGACCTCCAGTCACAGCCGTGCACGCACGCACGCAAAAGTTAAGTATTCTTGCTTTCGCTGACAGTACAAAGGTGTCATATACGAGAAGGATTGACACAGACCAAAGGGTCTTGTGGGAAATATGATAATAACTATAAAGAAGACAGATTATTCCCCAGTTGCCAACATTCAAACCTTTTTACAGTCAGTTCAAACATATAAAACTTTATTGCTGTAGCAGAAAGGGGAACAATTTCTGGTTGCACAGCTTTCCCAGGGCTGGGTTTATACTGTCTGTGTTATTGCTCTATAGTGGCATTTTAAAGTTTATTGAACAAGACTTTTACAATTGAAGGAAGTATATAAAACTGTAAATTTATTAGATTTTTCAGGATAAGTGCCCTTTCTAGTTGTGCTCAAGAATTCGGAGCTACGAGAAACTGCTAGTTACAAGACTTATTAATATTAAAGACTGAGAGAGCGCACATTTTATACCTTAACTGATCTAAAAAATAATATTATGATATTACTGAAAATCTGAGCTGTCACCGAGCAGGGTGCGTAGAGCATTTGTATAGTTTGTGTATGTATAAATACTCTATAGACTGGTGCAGATAAGTATATATGTATGTGTCTGGATATGCCTTATGGGGCTGTATACGCACGTGCTGTATGAGGGTGTATGCACATATGATATGTAAACAAACAAGTGCATGTGTGTTTTTGAGCATATATGTATATATAAATCTATATGTCCCTATGCGGTATTTTATATGGATTTATTTCCTATATTGTGCAGTGCCTTCTAGTATGGAATCTTGGTGCACATGTAAGGCTTTTAGGTGATGTGGAAATTCAATTAATAGGGTGCCTTGGTGGA
Organism: Balaeniceps rex; assembly: GCA_013401315.1. Classification (NCBI taxonomy): domain Eukaryota; kingdom Metazoa; phylum Chordata; class Aves; order Pelecaniformes; family Balaenicipitidae; genus Balaeniceps; species Balaeniceps rex. The sequence continues at coordinate 83,899 of VYZW01038062.1, forward strand.
TTTGATGGTTATATTGTGGTTGGTTGTGTGTGGTGTTCACGGACATCTGTGCAACTCATGTATGAAGATCTCCAGTATGCAAACTACACAACTTATACCATGTTCAACATTCACCTGATATTTTGTGCCTAAAACCAGTGAGTACATGAGTGATGATAGGATGGCATGTTCCAAAGGGCTGGGTGTCTGCTCCCGTCCCCTGCCTCCTCTTAGGGCTTCAATCAAGTAACGCTGATTGTAAATTCGCAGGGACTGGATTCTGTGGTCGGCACATTTGCTCGGGGCTGCTTATGCAGCAAAACCAGGCTGCGATGCTGCTGGAGGCAGCCCTCGGAGAGCTCATCGTGCATACAGTCCAGGGGGAAACCTGCTCTTGAGGGGTCCCTGCTGTAAGTTTTCTTTTTTTCCAGCTTGGGGATGATTTCACCTAAATGTGTGACTCGAATTAAAATAACACATAAATCTGCTCTTCTGCGTGCTGTGCATTGCCTGCCTGCCACAGTGGCCAGTGCTGCCGGAGTGGCCGTGGGGACATCTAAGAGGGGTTTGTTCTGGGATGGGGATGTCCACTGGGGCAAAGGGTCTCCTGAAGCGCCTCTCACCGGGGCTGGGAGCCAGGAATACATCCCCCAGGTATGGAGGAGAGCCTTCCTCCACCGCTCCGCTCTGCCAATCCAGCACAGCTGCAGAAGTCAATGTCTTCAACTTTGGCATCTGCGATGGCAACTAGCAAGGGGTGCTTTGGAGGCTGAGTGGGAGCAGGCAGGAGCACCACGAACCAGTAGTGAAGGCAAGGAAGTCAATAAGCTCTGAATCTTTTATGAGACCTTGGATATTCTGATCACAGCTCCACTGGCACCGAGATAGGAATACAGATTATCTGAGAAAGCGTCCGTGACTTGAAGCTCAGTCCTGGGTCTTCCTGAGGTTTTTAGCTTGCCTTCCCTTGTTAACATTTTGCTGTTGTTTTTTGGGGGGGTTTCCCCTTTTTCTCCTGCTTTTTCCCTGCAGGGGGGATGGAGCTCAGGCATGATTTCTGGGAGCCAGGGCCGGCTAGAGAAGAAAGCGGGAAGAAGGTTAGTGCGGCTAATGGGGCTAAGAGCCTTATCCCTGCGTATTGTTAATAACAAAACCAAGCAGCAGCACCGCACGCCGTGAGTCGGAAGAAAAGGAAAGCCCTCAGATCCCTTGTAATCCCGCGTTGCGCAGCGCGACGGTGCTGGAATTGCAAGGGTTCTCGCTGAATTCATTTCGGGTTTGGAGAGAAAAGAAGAAGGGAGGAAAAGAAGGAGGATGGGGAGGAAAAAAAAAAGAAAAAAAGACCCCTGCACTGAGATGAATTTATGCCTAAGCTTGTCTTGGGAATGCAAATGTGTTTAAGACTCTCTGAGCTAAACCACCCCTTTTGGGAAGAGGGAGGGGTGAAAGGGGGAAAAAAAAAAAAAGAAGTATGACACAGAAGGGACACCGGGAGAATGTGAAATGAGGGTTTGCTGCCCCTCCTCCGGCGCCCTGCCTGCTGCCGAGCTGGCACACGGGCAGGCAGCGAGGAGCCGCCGGGATGCTGCGTGGAGGGGGGACCCAGGCGCGTGGGGTGCTGCACTCTCCGGTGAGGACCCATCGCTCTGCTTCCATCCCCCACGGAGAGGTGGGCACGGGTGCCTCCCTGCCATCGCAGCGGCCTTGTGCACCGTCTTGCTCCCTGCTCACGCCAGCCAGGCCACAAGCACATCAGGCGTGATGTGGCCACACTTGTGCTACCGATACTGAGCACCCATTTTCCACCTGTGGGGATAATGAGGGTGCTGCCTGCCTGCTCCCCCCTGGCCCCACAAGGACTGGACAGGGCTCTCCCGGCGTTGCAGGGATGCTCACCCCGGGTTCTGCAAAGCCGAGGGGAGGAGGGCAGCGGGGAGAGGAGAAAACCAGCAGCGAGCGGGAGGGAGGAGGGATGCAGGAGGAGATGCGAACCCACTGCCAATTGGGCAGTTGTGTCTGTTGTCTGGAGGCTGCTGCTAACCACTCGTTACAATTAAAATGAAGTGTCCGTCAGCGGCTATCTTCACTGTGTGGCCCATATGTTTCTGAGCTGATACTGTCCGGATTATTCTGTTTGGGAGAACGATAACGGCTGTTTATAACCTTGGCAAAGACTGAGCCCTAATCAGGCTGGAGCACATTTTCACCGACTGGCTGATAACGGGCTGTTAGCTGCCTTATCGCTGGGGAGAGATAGGCCAAAATAAGCAGATCTGTGAGCACAGGAGCCCAACCAAGAGGCACATACTCTGGCCTGGCCTTTATTTTTAGATGCTGTTTTCTTTTTTTTCTTTTTTTTTTCCCTCCTTTTCCTGGCTGATTTCAGAGAGAAGGGGGAACTATTTCAGCAGAAGGGGAGGGAGGCGGCGGGTTTTGTTCACATCAGTAAATAGGGTGGCCAGAAAGGCGTGCAAAAATAACACAGGGGTGTTGTATTGCTTTCCATGTGTCCAGTGCCTGGTCCCTCAATTACCCCGTGGCCTCCCCAAACCCCTGGGGTGTGTGCGGGCATCTCCATCTTCGGGAAGAAGAGCGAAGTATGTCTGTCCTCCCTTCCAGCGTCCCTCCTTCCCTCGCTTTATGCTTGCTTTGTCCTCTTTTCTCTGAGTTGGCTCTCTGAAACAGGGGAATGGGCTGGTTTTGGGGTGGAATCGGTTTTGTGCGGAGGAAAGGTGTTTTGAAAGAAGGCAGTTCTGTTGAGTTTTCTCCCCAAAATGGGGTTACGTGGAAAAGACAATGTACGGCAGCGAGACCTGGGCATTCCTGCTGCAAACACCACATTGGGTCAGAGCATCTTGAAATCATGTGCGGTTGGATACCTAACGAGCCCAGTTTCTGTGAAGGCAGCCTCTCGATGAGGGTAGCTAGAGAATCTTCCCAGTCTGCACTGGTACTGGGCTATTCCCAGCAGCTGGGTTATCCTGGTGCTGTTTGTGGTGCAGGTGCATGATCCTGGCCGCACCATCCTCTTCCTCTGTGTAGCCCGAGTCTTGCTACATCGCGCCCATGTTGCTGCTCTCGAATCTTCCAGTGGAAATGGTCCAGATCTCCTGGCGCCGCTCCTCCCTCCCTCCCTCCCTCCCTCCGCTGCTCAGGCTCTGTACTCTGCCTTGAAGTCTCAGGCAGGTGTTCAAATAAATAATGCAGCTAAAAATACCTTTTGGCAGCAGCTGGGAGTTGTTGTGAGCGGTGCTGCCAGAGTGGTGGGAATACAGCATCCCGGCTCCACGGGCAGGTGCGTCTGCGTGCTCCGGAAAAGCGAGAGCAAGCGCTGCGGGGACGAGGGTCTGCCTGCCTCCTGGGTCCACCGTGGCTGCGCCGACAAGCTGAGGCGTTGATTCTGTCCTTACTGGCTTTGAAGCAGGAGTCGCCTTCGCCGAGATTGGCTTTCAGTGGAAGGATGCTGCTGAGGGGACCCACCAGTTGCATCCTAGCTCGTGGAGGAGCGTCATGCCTGCCCCATGCTCCGGCTGCATCGTCAGACGTCAGGAAAGAATCGTTTGCACTGCGGTAGCGTCTCGAACCGTTTCCCCTTTGGGGAACACTTTGTGGGCTAGATCATGCAGCCGCCTCCAGGGAAGGATGCCGAGCCCTTCCCAGCTACCCAGGTGCTGCGAGAGCACTTGGCACCTTGGGCTTTCGGTCCGGTTTGCTGGAACAGGCTGTTTTAAAACCTCCCCCAAAAACCTTCTGCTGCCTGCCCTTTTCTGGGGAGTTGTCCCAGCTGAAGGCAGCTTCCGGTGGCTTTTCCTCCTCCCTTCACCCACCTGGGCCTGGACCTGGCAGCCCAGACCTCAGCGGGTGCAGAGGCCTCCATCTCCACTAGCGCTCGTCTCCTTGCTCTGCTTGGAGACCTTTTGAGAACTCCCCCAGCAGTAAATTGTCGGACGACAGATTTAATTATTGCAGTAGCAATGTTGCTGGGGGCAGAGCATCCTTCACTTGGCCACAAACAAAACTGACCTTCGTTTTCCTCTCACTCAACTGATAGCAAACCCTTTCCTGTAGGTCAGAGCTGCTCCTGCTCTGATGCGCAGAGCAGGAGGAATGCTAGGCTGCTCCTGTGTCCGTGGGTTTTGGGGCGTGCTGGTCACCTTCTGCTCCAGCTGTGGGCCTTTCAGTGGGTTATCCTCATGCACCTCAGCTTGGAGAGCAAAGTGGCTTGTTAATGAGTCCCAAAGCAATCATGCCAGAGTGCAAGGATAGGGGCTGGGGAGCCGGGATGCTCCTGAGCTTCGTGGTGCTCTGCACAGGCTGAGACCTGGTCCTGCTCATAGTGCTGGCTGAAACCATGGCATACCTTCAGTACTGGCTGCCCTTGCTTTGCCCTCCCTCTCTAGGAGCAGGGAGAGGGTGCTGGTGGCTGAGGGTCACCCGTGGTCTGGGCGATGCTTGAGTCATGCTTGAGTCCTGCAGTGCCACTGCCTCATTGCGGTTTTGACCCAAAAAGATGAAGCCAAATGGCATGCTGGAAAACCTTCCCGACTTCGAGGGAGATGCTATCTAGGAATTGCTGGCTGCCTTTCCATGGTTTTTGGGTATGTTTGGCCTGCTCTGACAGCAAAGTGCAAGTGCATTGCAAAATCAGCTAAGGGTTGGACAACTTTTGGAGTGAAAACATGGTCCAGCTATTGTGTGGTGGTGCAGCTACAGTGCGGTGGTCCAGTGCATGCCCTCACAAGCGCGTCTGCGGTGACTTATCTCAGTCCCCAGGGCTGGGGGGTTTGCTGTGGCTCAATAGCCTGCTGCCGGCCCGTGAAATGCAATCAGAGCTATGCGGATGCCACGAGCCAGGGCAAGCTGACTCTTCCCATCTCATCCCGCGGAGAACAAACAGAGCTCAAGGTAAAGCGCTGAAATTTCACCGTGACCTTTTCGTAAAGCATTATAATCAAGTTGAACGTTTCCAGTTGTCCCACTAATGTTTGCCCCATGGGAGAAAGCGTCCTGCTTTGAGGGAGGATGTTTGTGGCGACGAGCGCGCCTGCCCCAGGAGCTTGTGGCGCTGGATGCCAAATGCCTGCTGGGGGCCGGGGAGGCGGGGGGCAGAGGGACGGGGCTGCTCCCTGCCTCCCGCTGTAATGCAGCCAGGGGAAGGAATCCGCTGAACGCTCTGCATCTGCTACAGCCTTTGCTCAGGGCTCTTCGACACATGGATTGTAAAACACACACCGCCTGGCGTGTCGCTGGGCACCCGTCAGGCCTCCCAAGTGTGAGTTCAAGGCGTTGCTGTTGGCTTGAGCTGTGGGATTGGCAGCTCCTGCCTGGGGGCAGGTTGGGGTTGGCTTGAGGGAACCTGGGCCTGGAGCTGGAGGGGCTTGATCCAAGGATATGCAGAGACGTGGGGACAGAGAGAGCCTTCAAAGTCCAACCTGGACACAGAGGAAGCCTTTCTGGGGAGAAAGGATGAGCTGTGTTTATTCTGCTGCATCTGCTAGACCCGTCTTTCTCATGAGGTCATGGCCCATTTATGCTGGTGTCTTCTTGTGCTCGGTCTGGGGACACGGTGTTCGGCCTTCTGCATGCAGGAGCATCTCACTTCAGCTTGAACAGGCAACTGCCCATCCTGTGTCCCCTGGTCCCTGTGGCTTGCCTGGCACAGAGACTGGAGTCTCCATGTCCCTCAACCAGCAACGGAGAAGGTGATGCTGTCTTCCTCAGTGATGAAGGGGAAAAGGTCCACTTGGTGTCCTGCTCTGTCTCCCAGAGCCACACAAGAGGGGTGACCCAGATGCTCTGTGGAGGTTGCCCATCCGAGCACAGCTGTGTGTTTCCTGCAGTATTGGGCAGGTGTCCCAGCTCGCACTGGGGAGGGAAGATGTTTTTGCAGACCCTTCCCCAGTCAGGATGCTCTCACTGGGTTTGACTTAAAATGCCCGTGACCTTCAGGTATGCTTTTTTGGTCCCCACCAGATTTTTGAAAGATATTTAAGGGATGAAGGATGGAGATACTCCTGTGTGTGTGGAGTGGTGTGGCAGGAGCAGCAGTGCCGGGGTGGGGGTACAGGGGCTGCTGGACCCATCCAGGCACCCACGGGGCTGCAAACAGGCCCTCGCTGGAAGCCTGCTTCAGCCTCACCAGCCTCACTAGTTTGCAACTGCCTCCTGAAGCAGCTGGGTACCCACGGCCGCATCCATGCATGGGGTGAGCCCTTCTCCCCCTTGCGCCCAGACAGTCCATGCCTCCCGTACCCCAAAGCGCCTGCCTTTGTCCTGTGAAGTGAGGGTCCCCTTTGGCTGTGCGCGCGTGCGGGCACCACTGACATTGAGCTTGCACTGGCTTGCAACGATGCATATGTATGAGCAGCAGACAGGAGGGTGACGGGGGGCTGGCCCCAGCCCCGCGACCTCCGCAGATACAGAGCTGCCGCTGCATGTGGCTCCAGGGGGTTTGGTTTTATTTTTGAAATTTCTCATTGAAATGTTCCAACAATCCCAATTCAGTTTTGGCCGGGAAGGCAGGATGGCTGGGTGGGGTGCTGCTGCTTCCCAAAGGTTTCCTCCAGGCAGCAGCTCTGTTTGCACAAGGCATTGGATGCAGCTGTAACGTTCCCAGCGAGGATCTGTTTTAAGCATGGAAAATCAAGTTCACCACATTGCTGAAGTCTTGTCTGAACCAGCTGCCATGCAACGTCGTTGGGTACCGTGGTCTGGGTAATGCTTGGGACTTCTGGAGAAGCACGTCTTGTCTGTGGTTGGTCCCAAATGGTGGCACAAGTGTGGTGCTAGTGCTGCGTGGGTGAGTGGCTGCATGCTGGGGGGTTTCAGGGTGGCACCTCCCACGTGATCTTGCTTTGCGCCCCTCCTGTATATACCCAGAGTGTCTGAAGACATGATCATGTGCTACTTGTTTCCTTCCTGAGGGTGGATGGTGCTCACCGGTGATCTGCCCCTGAACGCAGCGTTGCCTGCTGCTGCCTGCAGCTGCCCTTGCGAGGAGGGTCCAGCCTGGCCTTTGGAGGGAGGTAGTTGTGCATCCTGGGGCTGTGCTGTGGGCAGAGCGACCTCGGGAAGCTGCTGCCACGTGGATGGAGTCCGAGTGGTGACAGTGCCTTCCCAGGCTCAGATGCAGTCATCTCATGGGAGGTGGGATGGTTGGGAAAACAAAGCACGGGACTGCTAAGGGGCATAGGATTAAAGGCAGTGGTCTCCTTGAGAGCCCGCGGCAGGGCAGAGGGGTGAAGCGTGGTCCGGAGAGCCCTGTGACAGGCAGGCAGGCAGGCAGCGCAGGCAGGCAGGCAGGTCGAGCCTGTGTGTATGTATCTGCTTGGGCTGCACCTCATTCCCAGGCATTAACTGTTTGCTGATGGAGTGGCCTCCCAGGCCAGTGCGCCGGTGCCCCCGCCCCACCTCGCTGCTCATCCCTATGTCCCCCCATCTGGCACCGGCTCTGGGTGCCCCCCTCCACCCTCCTCCCCGGGGTGGGCAGGGGACACCGCTCCCTCCTCCTGGGCAGGTCTCCCTTGCACAAAATGGCTCCTTCCGAGCTCCCCCTGCTTCCCCTTCCTCCCCCTCCCCAAAACTTTCTTGCTCTGGGATTCGCCGCAGAGCTGTCCTCTGTCTCAGTTGTTCCCGGCTGTCAGAGGTTATATGTATCCGCCCTGCTCATGCTCATCCTCTGTAACCATTTTCTGCTACAGAATCTTCTGGCTGCTCGTTGAAGCCTTAATCCGTAATGCAGCGATCAATGGGTGTGCGCCTTTACCACTCGGATGCTCATTTTTTAATCCCCACTGCCTCCTTCAATGTCATCCCTTCCCATTTTTCTTTATAGAATTTCAGGTCTACTGTACCTGCTGATTACTTAGCGGAGACCGCTGGACATCTCCCTTAATTAATTCCATCGATTTCTCAAATCCCACAAGGTTTGGGGTCCTTAGATTTCTGAAGCAGCTAAATGGAATGTCTAAATTCCGACATTTTCCCTCTATAAATTGTTTTGCCAGGGAGACGCTGGGAGGCAGCGCTCCGGCTTTATTTATTTGGAGGTGATGTTAGCCCCGGAGCCTTCCCCATCCTTGCTGCGGGTGCCGAGGAGGGCGTTGGGAGGGGTATGCCACTCACCCTCATTGCCTGGCAGTGCCCCCCATCCCAGGGATGCTCTTGCAGACCCCCGGTCCTCCACTGATGCGCATCCCGGGAGCAGCATCCTCCCGGTGAGGGAGCGGGGTGGGACCAGCCTCGGGAAGGGAATAAAGCTCCTGGAAGGGACCTATTTACCAGTTGGGCCCTCACCGCGTGCGGCTGGGGAAGACTCTGTTGCTATGCACAGGGAGCTTAATTTTATTATTACTCTCTGCTATTTAATGTCTGTCTCTCAGGCAGCTGGTGATGTTTTAATGAAGCTGGAATTGCATAGTCTGTAGCGCTGGATAATCGTAAGCTGCCGAGTCAGAATCAAATTAATAATTCATGAAATTAAAGTGTATAATTAATTCGAACTGTGCAGATGAGGAGGGACCCGAGTCTTCGGCCCGAAAGAAGCGCACACATGTCCGTAAAACGTGCGTGCATGCGCGCATCCGTCTGCAATGATGGGAGCATCCGCACTGGGTCCCTGGCAGGGCTGGGCAGATCTGCCGCCTCTCGCCTCCCCAGCCCCAGGTCCTTGGGTTATGTTGCCTTCCTGGACTGTAACGTGTAGAGGCTTAGTTTTAATTGGTTTTATTTGGGAACTTCCCAACAAGCTCATACTGTTTCAGGTTAAAACTTCCACACTCACATTTGGTCCAAAAATGGTGATATTTGATGGCTGGGGAAGCCTGCCTGGCCATGTTGCTGGTTATGGCCACGTCTCACTTCCCCTGGGGAGGAGAATCGAGATGTGCTTCCCCCCTTCATGGCATCGTTAGTTTTTCTGAGGTTGTATTTGGTTTCTCATTTGACCTGGTGCAAAACTACTGGAAATGGAGCAACCACTGGGTTGCTCTTTGAAGGACTTCTGCAGTGAAAAGTCCTGAGGGGCTATTTGGGCTTTAAAAGGAGGACAGGGTCAAGTTGGTGGAGTTAACAGTCACCCACCAACATGGGAGGGATGTTTCCCTTGGTGGTTTCCCAGCAATTTGTAGTGCAAAGAGCAGGGACGTGTGTTCCAGCCACATAAGTAAAAGCCAAAGGGACTCATGTTGCTACTTACGCAGGTTGGAGCCACCTTGAAGGACATAGGCTTGAAAGTTTGAGATGAACCAGTTGCAAGCAGGTGGGGCAACTGGGCTGAGCAACTCTGGAAGTTTAGGGAGCTTTTAGCTTTGGGTCTAACTGGACCCAACAGCAACATTGCTGATCCATCTTGTAGGAGGCACTGACCCAGTCCTCTTATTCCTGCAAGTCTTTGCCAGCATTGAAAGGAGCAACAGGCAGGTGAGCAGAGGAGGTTGCACCACTTCACCCACACTGTCTCCTGGGGAGAGGGGTCTCATTACGTCCTGATCTAGGGTGGGACAGCTGGGAGTTGTCTTGGAAGCCATTTCTCTTCAGCTTCTCAATGCATGGGGAAGGGACTTCCTTGTGTGTGCAGAGAAGAAGCCTCATAACCAAGTGAGATTGGAGGAAATTTGGATACAAGGACGTGCACAAGCTGAGATGAAACATCTGCTTGCGTCCACAATGACTGTCCTCCCAAGAGTGTTGAGTTGCCCATGCACTGAAAACTTGGTTATTCACCCAAGTTGAGATATGGAATATTTTGCAGCTTTGAAGGCCACATCTTTAGCATCTATGGTGTGTACAGATAGCTGTTGGCTAATACCTGCGGAGGAGAAGCGAGCCCAACTGGGCTCTCCTGCCTCCACCATTAAACCATCTGAGGTCATTGCTGCTTCTGTAGCATAGTGATGTCCTGCACTCTTTTTGCCTGACTGGAGCAGGCTTTGCCTATTTGGTTACAGCTTCCTGATTTATGTTATTTTTGTGCAAGGCAAAATGTTGGCACTGTGGATTTGGGGGGTGTATTTCTTGAAGACATTTGTGAGGAATCTTTTATTCATATGAATTTAATTTTTTTTTAGCCAAAAATCTGGCTGCAGCAAGATAATGTGATTTGCTGTAAATGCCATAGCTGTGAAGGATATCAAGTACAAAGCTGATGGAATATCTATTTAGAAAACTATTGATTGAAAGCAAAATTGCACTGAAAGGACAGCATGAGTTCATTTTGGGGGTGTGAATCAGGAACCCTCCCCACTCTGAAGTTGACTGCAAAATTCTCCCCCCCACCACCCTGGCGGGCACACATTGTTCCTGCACCAGGTGCAGCCATCTCAAGGTACCATCCACGTTCAGAGACCTGCCTAGTTCAGGAAGGTGAGATTTGGAGGAGCATCACTTCAATCTACTTAATTTTTCCTGCTCCGTTTGGCAGCTGGTGGCCCTGGGGGCTAAGGTACATCACGTTTCTCCTTTGGAGGAGAGGAAAGCTGTGAATTCGCCTTTCTCCAACCAAGACGTAGAGGGCAAAGTGCGTTTCTGGGGTGGATGGGTGTTGGACGTCAGCTGGTCAGTGGCTGTTTCAGGGCTTGGCTGGGTTTCAGCGGTATGGGGGAATCCAGCCTGATGCGGAATCAAAGCGGAGGTGGGGAAACCACATTTTTTCTGTGAGGCTCTTGCGTGCACAGGAAATTCAAAAGGTTGCTTTTATTTTGCAGTTAGGGGCAAACATAGCTCTTTTCCGTGTTTCATAAAACTAGGTTCTTCTGATTGTTTCCAGGGCCTGCTGCAGCTGTTGGCTTTGGCAGTCCTGTACGGTTTTAGTTCCAGAGGAGAGACAATTATTTCAGTATCAAAGGGTTTTTTAACACTCCGTGCCTAGGCTTCGGGAACCTAGGTACACCAGCTATCCCCTCTGTACTGTATGATGAAAGGGCAAGATACACAGGACCTTCATGCTCATTAATTGTGTGCAATTAAGCCCTGAAACTTTTGCGATACCTACTGAAATGGGGCAGTTGCGTTTGGACCATCACAGTTGCAGTTCTGCTCTTGAAATCCCGTTGGCATCTCCCTGCCTTGATGGAAATCCTTATCCCAGGGTTTGGAGTGCTGGTGAGTGGTGCAGTTTGAGGACCAGAAGAGTGTAAGATATTTTTGTGAATTGTCCCCAGTATTCTTCTAATAGCTCAGAGCCAACCATGCGTCCTGGCCACATGCGATGAAGGCATGAAACCGAGTCAGGACGGCGCAATTTGCTCCCTGAGCTCTTTCTTTCAGTGTTCAAACATGACAAAGCCGTAGCTGAGCCTCTTACACACTGTTTCACCTCTCCATTTTGTGGTTTCTCCATTGTAGGAAGAAAGGGAAGGGAAGGATTTCCCCCTCCCTGTGAGCGTGGCTAAACATCGGCAAAGGTCTCTGAGGTTGCATGGCGCTGGGTAAATGCTGAGTGGTATTAATAATAACCTGCCCCTTTTTGCTAATGTGCTCCCCTTTGGAGTCCAGATCTTTTATTATTATTATTATTGTAGCTGTTACGACGCGGGACACAGGGAAGCCAAGGAGCGAAGCTGGCTGCCTCCATTGCTCTGCCTCTGTCCTGCTCGGTCATCCCCTGCCCGGTGCCTGCCTGCGGGATGGGTGGTTTATATACCACCCCCTGTGCAGCTCCTGCTCTCCAGAGGGTGCAGGGGAGCCCAGCGGCTCCCTGGCCCTGTGCCGGCTCATCCCCACCACCCTGGGGTAGCCTGGGCTGGTTGGGGGGGACGGCAGGGATACCCTTGGCTCTTGGGTTTGAGCTGCTCCCTCCTCCTCGCAGATCCACACAGCTCTTGGGGGGGCAGATGGGGAGGTGGAGGAGGGCAGGGGGAGTGGAGGTGGGGTGTGAGAGCCCGGCTGAAAGGGTTACTGCCAAATGCAAACAAAAACACGATGCAAATGAGCCGCTTGCAACAGGTAGCCTTAATCAGATGCTGTCACATGAATTCAGCATCTCTCCAATTGTCGCCTGCACTAGCCTCCCGTTCGGAAGCCCTCATCTGCTCCAGATGTGGTTTAATTTACTGCGACTTGGCTAATTACTGTAATTAAGGATTAATTACTGTTAATTACTTTCACATAAACTCAACGCCAGTCAAAGAGCGGAGCCTTATGAAGCCTGCCACAGCAGCGAACACAAGCACTGCAGCCTGGGTTGGCCCGCCAGGTCCTTGGGGCGATCCCGAGCTGGTACCCACCGCCCGGCCGGCCCCCGGCCCCAGCCCTCGCCCCACAGGGTTACCCCCTCCCCAGCCCTGGGAGGGCCAGCGGGCACGCGTGGCAGGGCTCCAGATGGCATCCAGCGAGCCAGCCACCGTTATTATCGTTAATAATTAGATAGAGCGGGGATTTGCTGTGCAAACCCTGGTTAGGAAGGGGAGGCCGGCAGCGTCTCTGGCAGGCTCTTTAAAGATGCAATGAATTAACCACCTTTCCCATCCCCAGCCCTTCCCAACGCTCCCACCTGCCATGTCCTCCTCCACCCCATCCCCAGACGTGGGCCCTTGCTGGAGACCCTTAATATGGCAGAGACACAAAATTGTTATGCTTCCCCTGACATCATGCATGCAAAAAGGTGCTTTAGCAAACAAGGGAAAAAATCAACTCTGTATCTAAGGGAACGGGAGCTGGGAAAACCTGTGGTGGGTATGGGAAGGAGCGCCAAAATGATTCATAGACAGTACGGCGTGCAGTATTCCCATGGGAAGCAGGGGTCTGCCGGTGGCAGAGGGCCTGCCCTGCTTCCCTGGCTCCCTTAGACTTGTTAGGCTCGGTATCTGTTGGGCTTATTAGTTTTAAAAGTCCTGGGGCTTTTTCCACCGCAGCAGAGGGAGGAAGACCCTGGCGTGGGGGCGGGGGCGAGGTGCAGCGGCGGTGGCAAAGCCGGGAGCGGGCTGTGCCCCATCCTCACCCGTTGCCCGCGGCCCCAGCTTGGTCTCGTGGCTGCGTGTGTAATATGAAGGCAGGATGGGGAGAGAAAAATCGGCATGATTAGATGGGTATTGTTCTATTAGATCTCTGCCTGCTTGCTGTTGTGTCTCAGCATTTGAAGATGAAACATATTCATTTAGCTCCCAGGATGAATGGTTTTAATAAGGGGAGCAAGATGAGGTGGGGTAGTCCTGATGACTTCAGAGACCCATCAACTCTTCCCCTAAGGCCATTTCGGTGATGACATGGGCCACACGACCATTAACGCCGCAATCAGGACAAGTTTTCCGTGTCCGTGCGAATCCTTCAGCTGGGAAGAGCGTGTTTTGGAGCCCAGGAGGAGATGTGTATCAGCAGTAATCGGATTGAGCCTGCGGGAAGGGCAGGCAGGGGGTGAAGCAGGGGCTCCCAGGAAGCAGTTCCTGGGGGGAGGCAAGGGGGAGCAGAGATGCAGGCTGGCCACCTGGGGGGGCCTTCGGGGGGCAAGTTGCCAGCTGGTGTCTGCTGGATTGCCACCTTCCCCGCATCCTGGCACCTGGCTGATCCCATCCTGCATAGGGGCTGAGACCTTGCAGCACTCATTTGTTTTTTCAGCACGATCCGGTGCCTCTCTCTGCCATCCCACCCGGCCCCAACCGCTTCACTGCCATCTGCCTCCAGGCTGGCTGTGGCCTGCTTAAGCCCCAAATCACGATAATTCTCATTATAAGGAGCATCTCTGGGGGCAGGGGAAGGGACACCACACTGCTACCGGTGTCCGCGTGCCCCGGCCTTGCCGGTTTGGAGCCAGGGGTGCGCAGGGGGGAGTGCGCTCCAGTGAGCGAGATGGGGAGGCCAGCCGGTGCTCTGGCTGTCAGCTCCGCTCAGCCCGGCTGTCAGGCGCAGGGATGCGGAGGGCCTCATTGCTTTAATTGACACCTTCCCCTTGCATCCCACGCTTGGCTGTCCCAGCCTCATCCTTCCTTTCATCTCCCTTCTTCTCCCCAAGAGGAAACGAGGTGCGGTCCAGCCCTCCTCCTTGCCCCTGCGCCCCTGGAGCCAAGGCTGGGGGAGAAGCTGGGAGACCAAGGGCCTGGACCAGGTTGGGTTCAGGAGCACATTTGGCATCCCTTGCGTGACAGTTTTGTGTGCACTGATCTTCCTGAACTTCGGGCCATCCCATGTGGATTTCCTTGCCCCTATCCTTTTCCAAGGCTCTGCAGAAATGTCCTGTGGCAGCACTCCTGGGTGATTGCTGCCCACAGAAGGACCAGAGCCTGAAGACCCATAGGATTTCTGGTCATGCCTTGCTGTTTTGGAGACATCTCTGTGCACTCGTCAGCGAGAGGGAGTGAGGGCTGTTTGCTCTGTGGAGCATGTACTGGTCGTGCTGCAAGGCCCTATAAAGCCCAAAGGGGAGGGTGAAAGGTGGGGGCCGGAGGAGCTGACAGGATGGCTTCATCTTCCCTGGTCATCTCCGATGCAAATCGTGCCCTGCACGTCAGGGTGGCCTGCTGAAAGCCAGGAGAGTCTGCTGCTTTCTGGGCCATGAGCGGGGGACAGATGGCCATGGAGTGCTGGTGACTCGGCCTGAGCAGGGCCAAGGCTTCCTCTAGAAGGTTGCTCTTTAGGGTGAAGGACCTGTTTGCAAAATCCCATCTCAGGAGCTCCAGGTGCAATGGATGCATTCAGCTCTGGGGAAACTGAGGCAGGCAGCACCCGGGGCTAGTGCTTAGACCAGCTGTGATGGTGGCCACCACTGCCTGGCATGTGGCAGTGACTCCTTCCCATCCTCTCCAACAACCCGACCTTGGGCCGCTCCATCCACCACCCCACAGCTTGCCCACTGCACTTAGCAGACAGGTTCCATAGTTGGTCCTTCCCTTGGATGGAGGCCTCAGAAAGCTTTGCTGTGACTATGGCTGGTCCTGCAAGGACCAGCCACCCCCTTCCTTGCCTGTGCCTGCTGGGAATGTGCCATGCTAATAAAAACTAGCTGCCCCTGCCTCTTCCCCTGGCTTTCCTTGCCAGGGGTCTTGTGGACCAAGTCACCTCCAACGTTCGACCCAGGCGGCCAGCACAGGCAACAGGGAGAGGTCTCCCGTGGACCACGCTGTCTTTGCCCTTTATTTTAAAGTTGGGAGCCCTTTGATGTCTGCCTTTACAGCTCGTATTCTGCCAGGAGGCTTGGAGCAGCCTGTGTAATTAGCCCAGAAGAATGCCGCTTTCATGTGGGTCAGGGGACCCAAGCAGAGAAGAGATTTCCAAGGGCTTTGTTCTGCTGTGGAGAAATGTTGTTTGGGGTTTAGTGGGTTTCAACAGAGCTCTTCTCGCCCTTCCCTTTTTCTCCTGCTGTAGGGTGGAGCTTGGGGTTTTGGCAGGGAAAGCAGACGTGGTAAGCTGCTGCTCTATGGGAGACAGGCCGTTCGGTTCTGGGCTGGGGTTTCGGGTACGTGCAGAAGAGTCTCACGCTTGGGCAAGGGATCAGCCAGAGCCACGCTCCAGCTGGCCCAGGGGAAGAGTCAAATAACCCAGATATTGCGAGATCGCTTCCCACAGCTTCAATTTTTTCCTTATTCCCCCTGAAAAGCATCCAAGGCAGGGCACTGCTCTTTCCCAAGCCCTCTTGGTCCCTGCCTGCAGGCATTGCTCTCTGCACAAGTGCACACTGACTGGCGTAAAGCAGACCAGTGCAATCCCTCGCCGGCGGTGAGTCTGTGCTCGCAGTTGGCTCTCGAGCCGGTGATTGCCACGGGTGGGTCGTGGTCAAGGTCAGCAAGGTCCATGTTTGCTGTCCTGCTGGGGTGGTGCCGTGGTTGTGCTGTGACTCTGGGCGTCCTTTCTTGCACCAGGGATTGGCAAAAGTGCAGGGCCCTTTGGGTTGCCTTGGCACGACAGGTTGCAGTTTCAGCCTTGCCTTTTACCTGCCTTTCCCTCTGCCAGCAAATCAGCAGTGGCAGGTCCATGGCCCTGGGGGGCTTTGGCAGCAGGGTGGGTACAAGGTGCTGAGGTCTGTGTCCCTGCCTGCACAGAGGTTACCCACATCTGTGCTTGCATGGCGGTTGCCCGCTGCTCCACTTGTCTCGCCGGCACCTGACTGCAGCACACTGCCTCTGCTCAGGGTGCTTCCCATGACTCCGAGGCTTTCCAGTGAAGCAGTTTTCATTCCCAGTTGTTAGTGGGTACAGTCTGGGTGTCTTTTCTCCCCCTGCCTTTACCCCCCTGCCCTCCAGGCACATGGGGCTTTTGCAAACAGGCCATTTGGTTTCCTCTGGCTTTTTGGTGTGTGTAGGGCACTGCTGACCTCACTGCACCACCACGTCCACCAAGCCTTTTAGCTTCATACATCATCCTGGATCGGCACAAGAAGCATCTTGCTGCAACTGCTGCTGCCCTGGAGGTGCTTTTGCCCCTTTCCTTCCTTTTTTGGGGGGGCAGATGCATTGCTTTTCACATCTTTTCTGGGACTCATCGAGGTCCTCCCAGTTGCAGTGGGACCAGCAAAGAGGGGCCAGAGGCGCTCTGGCAGGAAAGGTAGAGATGTCCTCCTGCCCTAGGAGGTGGATGCATTGGCAAACTGGTTTTCAGGATTCTGGGGACTTGGCTTGGCAACACATCTGTGTCAAGGTGATGGTGAGGGGTTGCTCTGATGTTCCCTGTGTGGCAGGATCTCCCCATCCTGAAAGCAGCAAGAGGCACAGAACACTTTTAACACTGAGCAGCAAATGTGTTATATTTTTCCCACCACTTTTTTTCCCTTGGGACTTGAAAAAACCCCACAAAAAACAACCCCAACCCACCCAACAAACCCTAAGCCAAGAGATAATTACATTTCTCCCCAAACCAGAGCCGACGCACAGAGCTAGCTGCCATGGATGTGGGCAGAGATCTTACCTTCTCCCTCCTTTTATTTGTTATGTATCTCTTGCTTAAAGACCCCGTGCTGTCTTTCTGCCTAGAAGGGAGCCATGGGGCCTCCCCGGGGAGCCACCTCCTCTTCCTGGGTCTGATTCCTTCAGCTTTGGTTTGGGGGATGAATGGATGCAATGGAGCCCCCCCTCACATGGGTCCCCAGTGCCTGCACGTGCCGTGCATGTGTACATATAGGGTGTGGGTTATATATGGGAGTATGGTATTTAGACCACGTTAATGAGCATACAGGAGAGCAGGGAAAATGGATCATTTATGGTTACGATCTGGCTACTGTCAAAATATGGTGTTATTTTGACGGTTGCTTTGTCTTTGCTCTCCGAGCAATATGAAGGTAGTTTCTTAGCAACAAAACTGTGTTCGCAAACAACACTGGTGAAAAACAACCCCCCAGAAGAAGAGGAGGCGGCCTCAAGAGCACCACTCCTGTGTGTCCCCTGGCCACGCCACATCCGTAAATTAGATGGAGAATGTCTTACCGGACGGCAGGTGCTTGCCCATGGTCGTGGTGCCGTGCAAGCACTGCCCTAGTTCCCCCTGGGGTTGGTCGCTTGGGATATGATCACTGTCCCTTTTGCAGATGGGTAAACTGAGGCAGCCTAGGGGGGAAGAGTGTCATGGGATGGCCTTTAGGTGACATGGGAGGGTTTGAGCTTCTGCTGAGTGATGCTTGCCACGTGGTAGCTGGCAGGTGCTGTCTCAGACCTCTCTTGGCCAAAGTCTTCTCCAGGGTCTCGTCTCTGCATCTCAGATGGATCCCAGAAGGAGGGCGGGAGGGAGCTGCCTGCAAACGATTTTGGCAGTGGTTCTCCCGTGCAATTTGGAGTGTCTCTCCTTTGAAGGCGGCACTGGGCCTGGTGTCTGCGCTGACGTTGGAGTCCATGAGAGCAAGCGGTTCCTCCAGCCAAGTATCTGCCAGGCTGTGTCGGGAGAACTTTTATCATTTCTGTCACAGACATCACAACTCGCTTGTCTTACCATACATCTTCCTAAATGTGACAGAATATTCAGCTGTTATTAATTGAATACTCTCTAATTTAACTGCTTAGCACGAGGGAGAGTGACTGGTTTGTCTCAGCATGGAGAGCTGCCATCAGGCGCACAGGAGGTTTTGGGGTGCAGAGCGGTGATTTGGGGAGTGAAATGGGACTTTTGGACTTGTTAGTATGGCTGGCCCCCCCCTGCATGGGCCTGATCCTGATCCTCATCCTGCCAGGGAAGGGCTCCAGCATCTGCTGTGGCTCCTGGTCCTGGGACACGTGGCCAAGCCCAGGCTGGAGATGCTGAGGACATCACTGCCTCTCCATCCCATCCTGGTGCTACCGTCTGGGGATAGAGGGGAAGGGATACCCTGGGAGCGTGGCCAGGAGCTGGTGATGCTCCTTGGGTGCCTGGGAGGGAACAGTAGATTGGACTGGGTTGTCTCAACCTCCGTTCAGGTGCCTGGAGGTGACACCTGCAGTGGGTAAATCCCTTCTTTGCTGAGCTGCTGGAAGCAAAGCTCAGCCCCTTCGGTGGGCTCCTTGCCTGAATTGCAATGCCTGTCGTGGCCTGGCTGTACCCTCGGTACCTGGCAGATCCCAGTTATGGCTCCTTGTCTTCCTCCTCCTCCTTAACATCCACCTCCAGAAGCTCCAGAGATGTCCCACATGCAGACTGGTTGTTATTGTAGGGTTGCTGAGAAGCTTGGCTCCTTCGGAAGATGCAGGAGGCAGCCCTCCTTGCTCTCACCTGGGTGGCAGGCTGGTGGGGGACTGTCCTCTCCAGCCACCCCAGCCCCATGCCTGCTTGCACACGCGTGTGCTCGCGTCTCTCTGCCGCTCTCCCAGAAAGTTCAAACCCAGAGTCAAGTTTATTGTTTCTATCTCGTTTATTTTAAGTATAGTTTTACACTTTATTATATGCTGTGACATCTTAAATGGAGCCTGTCACTCTATCTTGACTACTGCTAGGGGCTACAGCCACTTACTGTGTCAGGCTTTTCGGCAGCCCTGATTAACGATATCAAAACGAATGGATCCCAGCGCAGGCACAAGCACGAAAATCAAGGGGTGATTTGCATATTCAAATTGCGCACGGCATCGAAAGGCTACAGCTCGTGCAAGTATTGCACCGACACACCCCATGGATGCACACATATGTGCTGCCATGCATCCCTGTGTATGGGACCTGTACGTGTTGGTAAGATTCACGCACACCTATGTCTATTTATTTAGTATCTTCAGCCAAAAGGAAAAAGCCTTGCCCTTTTTTCCCGGAGTTTTTTCATCTCCCCAGACAATATATCAATTAGGGATAGCTAAATGGAGTAATATTTTTTTTTCTTGTGAGCCTGTTGGGATATGTTGCAGAATTACCTATACAAATGCTTTTTTTTTCCTGAAAGTAACATTTTGTTAGGTTAATTCATGCACTGGAAAAACAAACTTTCTGTTCTTCCAGTCCAATCTCCACTTACAAGTCAGGTTTTTGTAACCCTGTCATTAAAATGCGAGGTAGCCTACAGTAATTTGAATATTTCATTCTGCCGGCTGCTAGTGCACTCTGCATTACAGATGGTACTTGCTCCATCCTTCTGGACTGGGTTCAATTATAAATGAAAGTAGGGAGCTGAGATTTGTCTTTTTGTCTCTGCTTAGTTGGAATAACACAATAAAGCTTGATGGGTAGGAATTCCTCAAGCTGCCTCCTCTTTGCCTGCGACGTCTCCCGTGTAGCTTTCTCCTCTAGATAGTGGATGCCGCTTGCCTTTCAAGTCAAGCCTGGAGTATTTGGGTTGGCAATGGCAGGGTTTTTCACAAGTCATTTTTGGCTCAGATGCATTGTATCCCCTTTTTGGAAGCGTTCAGTTCAGTCCTCTTTCTCTCTGTTTATTTGCCGGCCTCTGCATCCCCTTTTGCATCCCAGGCAGGGAACGGTGGTAGGAGAAACCTGCTTGGGCTGGGGAAGGAGGGTGTTGTATGGCTTTCGTGATGGTGGGGACACTGCTGGGATGGTGGGGACTTCTTCCCCTCCCAGTGTGTCCCTTTCTAAACCAGGACAGGGACGACAACACGGTCCTCAGCTGGAGAGAAGCGATGGGGATGCAGAGCAGCCCTCCTTCATCCCAGGGTTGCTGCCATGGGCTCTTCCCAAAGCCCCTGGCGATAACAGGGCCCCTGGAGATCCAAAGAAAACATTTACCTCTGCTTTGTGATTAACAAAAAGGGGGGTTGCAAACCTATAGCCCAGCTGCACGGGGGCTCTATATTACATACAGATGCCTTTTGCGAGCTCCTTCCCCATCCCCGGCCGGTAAAAGCAATATTGCCGAGGGAGTCAGAGGAGGTGAGGGCAGGGCTTTCAATTTGGTTTTACATTTACAAGGACCAGATGGCCTCGCTGGAGATGATCTTTGATCCTGGGACGCAGCCGGAGTCGGGCAAAGATTTTTTTTTTGCTCCCTTTTTAATCTCCTCTCTGTTTATGGCAGGGGCCTCTCTTGCAGGAGCAGGGGGGAGCTGTGCGTCTGTCTGTCTGGGCAGCATGCCGTGGGGCTGAGTGTAAGCCCCCCTCTGCCCGAGGGTGCTGCCGAACCATGTGGGTGGGTGGGCTTGGTGGTAAAGACCTGAGCGGGGTTGTCCGGGGTAGAAGGCAGAGCCAGATCCTGTTACACCACCACCCCGCAGCTAGGAAATCTGCGTCAACAACCTCTTGCATGGAATATAATTAAACACACACAGGCGCCTCGAAACAGAAATGCCACTAATTGATCCTTTTTAATTATTTTTCCCCATTTTCTCTGGTGTCTCGCACCCTTCCTGAAGCACGAAGGTGTAGGGGCTCTCTCCCCTCTTGCCTTGCCAGTTTTGGGTTTCTTTCTTCCCCCCACATGTTTTGAATAGAGCTGGAGCGAAGGCAGCCGATCCTATTTCACAAGCGCTTGGACTCTTGCAGCACTCTCCCTCCTGTCCAAACAGATCGTTTACAGAAGGGGCCTCTATTTAAAGAAGGAACTGAACATTCAGAGCTGTTTTCTGGCCTTAAAATGCTGTCGACCGGCTGTTGCCTTTCAAGGAGTCAGGCCTTGTCTGTCGCGCTCAAGGACCAGGTTTGATGCTGAGTTCAGCAGGTTGGCACAGTGGCGTGAGGGACTGAGCATCGTGCAAAAAATGTGCTCATTTATTTGCCCAAGATCATTGAATGCTGGCAAAGTTGGGTTCAAGATTGCGTGTCTTAGCCACACAAGATTGATGGACTGTCTAGGCTTGGGCAAACTTGACCTCTCTGTGGTCCTGTGAGTGGGACAAGCTTGGAAACCAAGCAAATGGAAGAACATTCAGGTAGGCTTTGGTGTGATCTGTGTATAGCATAGAGAGAAAGACCTTGTGTGTAAGGCAAATCTGCAAGGAATTAGAGGAACATTTAGTCCTGGAGAGCTGTGGTACTTCAAAAACATGTGGATGACATGCATCTCGGCTCAGGGGAGGCTGGCTCTGGTCCTGTCATCTACGTGACATCTGTAACACTGTGAAGTGGCCTGATATTGTGCCAATACAGGGCACCACTGAAACTGGGTGCCTGAATTTGTTCAGTTGCTGATGCGTTGCATCTAAATGATGGCTACACTACAGGAGTTGGGGTGGGATTTCTGATACCTTTGGCTATGGTTGCTTCTTGTGTTTTGGATTTGACCTATCCTCATAGGCATATAACTTACTTTTAGTTCAAATTTTTCATGGAGAAGGCTTTGAATCTGTCATGGTTTAACCCCAGCTGGCAACTAAGCACCACACAGCCGCTCGCTCACTCCCCCTCGGTGGGATGGGGGAGAGAATCAGAAGGCTAAAAGTGAGAAAACTCGTGGGTTGAGGTAAAGACAGTTTAATAGGTAAAGCAAAAGCCATGTGTGCAAGCAAAGCAAAACAAGGAATTCATACGCTACTTCCCATTGGCAGGAAAGCAGGGCTTCATCACTCATAACAGTTACTTGGGAGGACAAACGTCCCCCCCTTCCTTCTTCTTCCCCCAGCTTTATATGCTGAGCATGATGTCATATGGTATGGAATATCCCTTTGGTCAGTTGGGGTCAGCTGTCCCAGCTGTGTCCCCTCCCAACTTCTTGTGCACCCACAGCCTGCTCGCTGGTGGGGTGGTGTGAGAAGCAGAAAAGGCCTTGACTCTGTGTAAGCACTGCTCAGCAATAACGGAAACATTCCTGCATTATCAACAGTTTTCAGCACAAATCCAAACATAGCCCCATACTAGCTACTATGAAGAAAATTAACTCTATCCCAGCCAAAACCAGCACACCTGGTACCATGGCTAGGGGAGAGGTGGACATGGGGAGGGATGGTTTCTAATGCATCTGGAACAGAAGACCTCTGTCTCTTGGGGAAGAGCAATGTCTGTCCTCCATGAGGCAGAGACCCTGGGTCATGGCTGACCTCAGAGAAGACTATCACCAATGGTAGGCACTTCTGATCCACTTGTACTCGGCAGTGGCTGCAATCTCCCCTTTGCCAGAGCAGTAGGTTTCCTACTGCAAAACCCAGCCCTGAGGTTTTACCCTGGGTGGAGAGTCCTTGCTTGATAGTTGCTTCTTCCTTCTTTTTTGCTTCTCTCTTGTCTGCATGCACCAAAAAAAGGATAGACTGTTCCTGCAGCCACCTTCTCCAAGCACCGAAGAATGAGGCTGCCTTCAAGTAAGCAGGAGTGGCAGAGACCGTGCTCAGTTCTTGCCTTGCATGAGAAAGTCACTGCTGGAAATGGGAATGTGGTTCTGAGCAGAAAGCGTGCCAGTAAGCAGGAGGCAGGGAGGTCCCTTGGCAGTGGAGAGAGAGGACATGGCCCTAGGGTGCTCTGCAGTGGGAGGCTGTTACGTGTCTGTCCCCAGCTTTTGGTAGACGTTTGTTGTGGTTCTGCACTGCCTACTTTGTGAGAGAGAAAGGGGGGCAAAACCAGCGTATTTCCTGTGACAGCTTGGCTCTGAGACCTGGAGCTTTGGAAAATCTATATTGCACAAAATCCCGAATCTAGCCCATGGCAAGGCCGTCGACTTTGCGACAGAGCGGCAGTGCTCTCGGCCATGTGATGGGTAGTGGGTACCTTCACAAACCCAAGACTTGAGTGGGACATTGCCATCTAATGAGCTCCAAGCCAGCTTTCCTTGGATAGAGTCTCACAGGTCATCTTTGTTAAAGGATGACAGGAGAAGAGAATCTGAAATGCAGCTTTTCAGCTTGGGCTCTTGCCAGTCTTTTCACCTTTCTTGCCCCGGCTGCTTTGTGCATCGAGCAGCCGTTCGCAGGCGCTGCGTGTCCAGGGGAGATGACCTTTCTGAGAGGGGAGCAGGCTGGAAAGGCAGCTTCCTTCTGGGGGAAAACCTCTCTTTGTTTGTTCTGGGTTTCAGGGCTTGGCCTGGGGCGATCGAAATGGGACCCTTGTCCTCAGAGGGGCTCTGGAGGCCCCGGCTTCTCATTAGCAGATTCAGCTCATTCAAAGGACCCATTTCTTTTCAGCAAGGAGAATTCATATGCAAAGCACTGCTGGAGCAGGAGGCAGATCCCAGCCCAACTGGCGTTCAGAGGTGGGGGGGCGGTTTATGGCTAGACCTGTCCTGGGAGCAATCCCGTCTTTTGTTTGCCGATTTGTTCCTGCAGGGCTTAGGGAGCCACAGGTCCGTTCCATGCTCCAGGCTGGGACTTGTCTCCAGGTGTGACCACCACCAAGTCTGAGCCATCTCATCTCCTGGGGTGGGGATGATGGCTTGCTCTGTCCCTCAGTGACAATTTACCATCTTTGTGGTGTGGAGGGGACTCTGGTCCACCACCCAAACTCCAGCAGAAGGTGAGATCCTGGTACAGCAGGTGCTGCTGTTGGAGGGACAGAGGCAGAGCCCCGTGTTTAACTGCCTATTCTTCTCATCGCAATAGCAAAATCTGATTCTTTTGCCCCATATCACAATCTAGGGTTGGAAAAAATCCCAAATGCACTCCAAGAGGTGTGGGAAGGGGCATGTGTGCGTGTTTGTGTTATCCTGCTCCCCTCCGCTGCCTGTAATGCCAATTTACCATCCCAGCCACCGGCTTTTCTCCGTGGCAGATGCTGCTCCCCTGAGCGAGGCCAGGCCATGGTCAATTAGCTGGGTTACATCTTCTGCTCAAATCTGGCCCAGCAGCAGAGCAGCACTGAATTTCGCCCTGCTTTCCTTTATCTCCTGCTGCTGCTGCTCCAAGCAGCTGGAGGTCAGTCCTGGTCCCTGTCCCCTGCCTGCGGCAGGGGCTGGGGTGAGATGGAGGAGGGTGGGATGGAGGAGGAGGGTGAGACGGAGGAGGCTGGGTGGCCATGGACTATCTCTCCCTTACGGTGAGGTCTGTGTGGTGGGAGAATTTGAGACATGCTGGGTTTGCCTATGCAGATAAGGGATTGATTACGCTTCACAGCTGTAACTGTAGCCTGCTAATCCTGCCCTGCTTAGGAAGGGGAAAACTGTTTCATGAGATAAGCCGAGTGCAGGATTGCTCCAGCCTGCTTCAGCATCGCTCCCCAACATCAGCCTGCTTTGTGGCCAGACCATGAACCTGGCCTGGGAATGTGTGAGGTGCTCAGGCAGAGGGGACCTGTGTGCGGCCAGAATTTATCTGTGCTCTTCCAAGGGAAGAGTGCCAATAAGAGAGGGTTGACCACTCTGCACCCAGAGTTTGGCTCTGGGGTGATGGGTTGTTTGCAGAGTGTTATTGGGGGAAGTGAAGTTGATTTGCTTAATTAGGTGGAGTTGTGAGGGTTTGCTGCTCCATGGGACGTGGCAAAGGTGGGCTTGAAGCTGCTGTAACTGGGAGGGGAGGAGGTGGTTTGTCCACCGGTGGGGCAGTTGTCTTTGGTTGGCTTGTTTTTAATGTTTGCAAGCACTTCCAGCCTGCTTTCTGCTGCTAAGCCACCTCTGTCCAGTGGTCTGCTTGTGGTGCAAGAGGTTCAATTGGCTCTGGCTTCTGAGTGCTACCTGCCCCCAAATTTCAGATGTGAAAATTACAGCTGGGAGTTTTGCTGCCAAAGCCGATGGGAGTTGACCACCAGCCTGCAGTGAAGCATCCATGAGTAGTCATGGCTTGTGGCATCAGGACTGTAAAGAGAAAAATAGAAAATATTTAAATTTGATCCGCAATGCTTCATTCGACCACAACGTAGCAATAACTGGGCATGCAAGGATGGGGTCAAAAATTTCCGTACCTGGCTCAATTACTAGCCAGGAGCTAAATTCGTCTGCAGGAGCAAGACGCAGGGAAGGAATGGAAAGACGAGCTCACCTGTGTTCATTCAGCTTCCCAGGGAGTCACATTTCTTGGGGAGTCTGGTTTTCAGTAATCACCGCAACATTGTGCCTTATTTTTGTGGAAGGGGCTATTTTAGATCATTTTCCAGTTTTGGGGAAATTATTTTCCCCCCAATGTGTTAGTGATAATTTTCCAGACCTTTTGAGCATTTTGCTGCCAGATCCTCGCTCACTATGGAAACCCGTTTGGCATTTGGGGTGGGGTTAGGAGAAAACTGGTGCAGACTCTTTGCCAGCGCTATGAAATACGTGTCTCTCTTCTGCAGCTTCCATGGCACATGGAAGCTGCATCTCCTGAAGTGATGGAGAGCTGCTGCTAGGAGCTGAGAAACTTTTTGGCATGTGATAAATCCCCCTCTCCCATTCCCCACACCCCAGAATGATGGTTTGAGGGTAATTCAGACTTTTTTTTTAAATTCAGGTTTGATTCAGCAAATAATCTAGATTCTTCCACCCCAGAAAGATGGGAAGTTACTGGTTTTTAAAACAGTTTGGTTGTTTTTCAATTGACCCAAATTTTGATTTAAAAAAAGAGGGAGGAGGAAAACGATAACATGAAATGGGAGGAGAAGATTTCATTTTTCATTCAGGAAACATTTCTGATTGATCTGAATTTGGGTTGTGATGCAAGTTCCCAAAACTGTTGGTGGGTAGGAGGGTGCTGGGGGAAGTGCCACTGCCGTGAGCATCTGATGCTTCTGCTGTTGGTCATGGCCTTGGTTGGGTCTCCAGTAGGGCTTGTTGGCCAATGGCTGGAGTTGGCCTCTGGGGCTAGATGGACCATTACGCTGAACTGATGTGACTTGCTCCCATCTCTGTGGGAGTACATATCTTATTACAATTTTGCGTGCTTTATGGACTGAAGGAACACTTCTCCACCTTTCAAAGCATCTCTCACAAAATTGTTTAAGTGCTTTGTTTCCAAACAGCCCTGATGGATAGTCCTGTGTTGGGAGAGGAGGTGGGTTTGCAAGGGTCCAGGGTGGCTTTGCAGTGCTTATGGGTACGAGCCTCTCTATTTGTTGCTGGGATTTTTTATTTGGTTTATGGCTTTAGACTGAAAATTTGTGACAGAAATGGCCCATCAGTTTCACAGTGTTCCTCCTTTTTCTGGGAAATAAATAAATAAGTAGATGCACAAAAAGCCATTTTGCCAGCTGAAATTTTCCATGCCTCATCTCACGGCAGCCTGTTTTGGAAAATCTGAGCAAAAATCTGTTCATCCATTTGTAAGTTTTGGAAAGGTTGAAACAAGGAGGGGAACTTTTATGTCAGTTGTAAGAAAAATACCCTACTTCTCTTAATTCCTGCTTCCTGGAAGGGTGTGTGTCTGTGTATTTGGAAATTCCAGCTTCCGTTTATGTTAGAAAATAGGTATTTGTGTTTTGGTGCTGATTTTCTCAGTGGCTTTATGTAAACATGGTGAATATATCCAACTGCGGTTTGAAACTCCCTGTGATTACTTAACATTTCAGTGCTCCACCTTGGTTACCGAGATTGTTGATACCCATTTAACATGGACACCATATGTTTTGCTGAGAAGACATTTACGTTGCTGTCTGTCACATGGACCCTTGAATGGGCAGTGTGAAGAGCCAGCCAGAGGTGCTTTAGAATCCTCTACAAAGCTCTGAGAGTTTATTTATTCCTTCTGAGCATAGGGTCTTGAAGGTGACTTTGTGTTTGAAGAGAAGATCCAAGACACTGGATTTTCCTTTGTGTCTGGGGTTTGCTGTTCAGAAGAAAGGAGGCTGCAAATATACTTGCATAGGAAAAAAACCCAGGAGTTTAGTTAGGTGAATGGGATCTGGGGGCTTTTCTGCACAATGAAAGCTTGGGAAGAGCAACTCAAGCCCATGCCATCACAGATCAGCCAAGGAAGCAAACCCCATCTCTCCTGACTTGGTTGTGACATGTATGAGTACGAGGAGGATGCAGCCAGCCAGCCGCAAGCCACTTAATGCATAACTGTCCTCAAATACGAGGCAGATGGGAGTATTTTTGTACCAGGTTCAATGCTGTTGATCTTCAGCCTTCACAAACGTAGACTCGGGCTCCAGGGAATATTGAGATCAGCTTAAAATAAGGTGATTAGTTACCCATTTTGTTAGCAGGGGCATTTAGTGGCATCGCGGCTGTCCCTGTTTGCTGGCTGTTGTTTTAGACCTGGAGGTGTAAAAACATATGTTTAAAGAAAATCAGTGAGCTCATGTGACTCCTGAAGCTGCGGCTCCATGAGCCCAAGTGAATATTGCAGATGGTGGTTAAATTGCAAAAGGTCGTAAGAGGGCTGATGTTCAATGTGTGTTTCAAAGCCTGGCTGTGCACTGTGTGGGTCTGTGCAGGAGTTTTGGGGTTCCCAAGGAGGAGCTGCCATGCCTTCATTGTCCATACGGCAGGGGCACCCACTGGTCCAGGAAAGGATTTGGGCAAGACCTTGTTCATCTGATGCGTGGGTGAGCTGTCCGTGCTTCGGTGGCAGATGAGTGTCTTGGTGGGGAAGGAGGCATCTCGCCCCGCTTGTGGCTGTGTGAGAGGACAGCGAGAGCAGCCAGCAGGGCTCCACCCAACGGCATTGCTGCCCCAGGCATCTCTGGTTTCCCCATGGGAAAGTCACGCTCAAAGGCAGCTCACAGCCTGGTGGCCGTGGCAGAGGAATCATCCGTCTCTTTTGAAACTCTGTTGTTGGGTGGGGTGTCCCCCCCCGCCAGTACATCTTAGGCACAGTGGAGGCAGGAAAGAAAACCCTTCTGAAAATCACAACCTAATTACTCCCATCTGCTCCAGCACTGCTTCCCATTTCTGCCTGCCAGGATGCTTGTCTCCGATGCTAAGTAGCACATTATTTTCGATAAGTTGCAATCATTTACTTGAAATCTCCTTCTCCTTTAAAATGTCCCCCTGGAAAGGCAATTCAGCAAGTTGGGAGTGGGCAGAAATAACCACAAGAAAACCCATCCATTAGCAGCCCAGCTCGGGTGGGAGGGCAGCGCTCCTCCCATACTCATTAAAACCACACAGCAGGTTTCTTTTTAGGGTTGGTTTGTTTAAATGTCCAACCACTGGGACCAGCCCTTGACTGGTGGTGTCAGCAAATGCAGCTGTAGAGGAATTGCCAGGTCATGTAGTTGGAGGAGATCTTAACCAGGTGGTCACAGCAAATTTTGTGGGACTGCGGTTTTGACCGCTGAAGTCGGCGGATAGTCGAGGAACACTGGTCCTCTGCAGCAAAGCCCTCATGAGAGGCCATGCTGGCTCTGGGGACCTCTTCTTTCATCATCACAACTTGGGTTGGCTTTGTGTCATTCACTGTGTCTTCTTCCTCCAAGATGTCCCCATTGCATCCCTGGAGAGGCTGATCCCACTGCTCCACCTTGCCTTAGCTTCCTCTAGTGTCTTCTGTCCTCCTCTGTCTTCTGCTTGGTCTTTGGTTTCTACCCCAGAAATCCTGGCCGGCACCTAACTGGGCATGAGTGCACACACATGCAGCAGCAACCAAGGGGAGACACAAGGATGAGAAACAGTGGGGAGTGCTGTACCACGGCAGCCCACATCCCCTTGTGAGTGGATATATCTCATGCTGGGAGTCTGGCTGGGGCAGGCCCCTGCTTCCCACATCTCCTCAGCTTGAGGCCACTGACTGCAGTAGGTTAAATTGCCCTTTCTAGAAGACAGGTAGAGCTTGGAGATTCGAGCATCCTTTTCTGCTGTCACTGATGAGCCACAGTCTCCTGATAAGCTGCTGCTATCACCCCCATTATGTTTGATTGCCTTCATGATGTTGTTCTGCCTGTGTTGCCTGCACACCTCTGATCTGGAGGGTTTGGAAGGGGTGGAGAGCAAAGAGTTGCTAAGCTGAAGCATTTTGGGGTGGCCTTGGAGAAGAGAGGTGGCAGTGTGCTTGGCTCCTGTGCTGAGCTGATTCCTCAGGTCCCTTTGGTAAAATGCTCCCAGGAAAATGGACTAAATAAGGGAGGGGATAGTGGCGTGGAGGACCAGGAGAAGCCTGGTACACACCTTTGTGGATTTCTTAGGTGTCTTCACAGCCCCAGACCATCCCCAGGGTGCAGTCTGTCTTGAAGGCGCATGCCAGCACCATGTCTGGCAAGGACTGTTTCTCCTGCCCCATGCCCCCCACCCTGGCTGCATGGCTGCCCCCGTGCACGGGGACACCAAGCACAAGAACTGTGTTGTGGGGACGCAGACATGTGTGAGGTGCTGGCTGCCTGTCTCATGTGAGCATGGGGCTGGCTGCTCTGGAGGTGCTCCTCAGAGATGCCCAGGTTGATGGGAGACATCTTGGAGCATCTTAAAGCTTTGGCGACTCGATGCAGTTTCCATCCCATGTCCCTGAATCGCAGGGCAGGCAAGGAGACGGGGAGCTATTTTCAGCTTTGTCTCCTTGCCTGATTCTCAGAGGCCAGTCCTGCCACCGAGCCAGCCCAGGACTCAGACGATGTCCTCTGCAGACTCTGGCTGTGATTCCTCGCTCAGGAGGAAAAAAGAGCGAGTGTGTGAGCCTGGAGCCATTTCCCAGCTGCTGGAATGGGTCTCCGTGACCCTGGTGCTGTCCCTGACCAGACCACAGGCTGGTGGCTCGGTGGTCCCCAGCTGCTCCTGCTTCTGGCATCAGTGACGGTGACCCTGCCACGGCCACGAGCCGTGGGGTGGCCACACGCCTCGGTTCCCCTCCATGGTCACCCAGGGAGCGTTTCGCAGCAGTGACAAGGCACGTGGCTTGGCTTTGCTTTTAAAATACATCCATAGATATATATATTTGCATTGTGTGTATTTATATTTATATATAAAAATGCATTTTGAGGCAGCAGGGGACCTTGGCAAGGGCCGAGCACCCTCTAGCGGCATTTGCCACGGCTCCAGGGGCTGCCGAGCCAGCAGGAAAGCGGCCAAGGACAGAAAGTCTTGCATGAATTTTACTCCCCCCAGCTGCCAGTCGCTATCTTTCTTTTTGTTCTTCCTTTTTTTTTCCCCCCCTTCTCTTTAATCAGGAGCAGGAAATGGCGGGTCCTGGGGATGCCAGGGCACGGGTGGGAGCACACCCGCAGTCCCTCAGCTCCGGCTTGCTGCCGGACTGCCGCGAAACATTCTGCTTAATTTATTTTATTTTAATTTGGTGGGAAAGCCGGCAGCCTGGGGAGAGCGGGGATCGGGTGCTGCCTGTACCGGCTCACCCCGAGCCCCCCGGCTGGTGGAGAAAGGGCTGCATCCCGTCATGGGGGGCATTTTGGAGGGTCGGAGCTGCTGAGGAGCCCAGCACCCGGGGTGTCCTGGCAGGAGGTGCATTGGAGCCGGGGACAGCACCGGGAAGATAAAAAAGGAGCTTTTAAATAATCATTTTGTCTTCTCGGCTGAGCACAGCCTTCCAGGGATAAATAGGCAGCATCGGTTCTGCTTAGACACATTGGCCTTTCCATTTATTTACTCCCTAGCCTTATTCCGAGCAGGCAGCCAAGCCCAGGCCATCTCCACACGGTCCCCAGCTGGGTTTGGGTCTCTGCTGCGGGGCCGCGTGTCCGTCCGTAGGATGCTCGGGATGCACACACCCAGCGGGTGCTGGTCCATGTGTGTTGCATGGTAATAAAGCTCAGGGGTTATACAGCGCTTTTCATCAGGAAGCAGCTTTCTAAACATCAACTAATTAATCACTCGTGCCTACCTGTCAGGTCAATGATTCCTGAGATTTTTAATCTAAAAATATTTCCCTTTTGAAATCCAGATGCACCTGTTTTGGCAACTCCACTTTTGATTTGTTTGGGGTTCTTTTAATTTTTTTTTTTTTTTAACCTGTGTTGTTTTCCATTTGTATTTGGGCTTTTGATGTGCTTTAATTTAGTGTTTGTTCTGGGTTTTTTTTTGTTCTGGAAGAATAGGAATTTATTCCCCGTTTTTTCATAGCAAGTTTACATCTCCCCTGTAGCCTGTCACCTTTCCTCTTTTCTTTTTAAGGATTTTGGCTACCTTTACCTCTTGTTTCAGTTTATGGACTGCAGGTGCCAAACCATTTTCTTGATGAAATCTGACCTCTCCCCTTGGATTTATTCATCCGTGAAGCGTGTGGCTGGGTGATGGCAGTGGCGTGGGAAGCCTTCTGTGGTGGAGGGGGATGCTGGACCTGTCTCCTCAGGGCTCAGCAACTGGCACCCGGCTCCAAATTTGGCATCATGCCCCCATCCCTCGGTATAGAAATGATCCTCCCTAGCATGGAATTATTTATTATTAGCTCATCTTACTGGCAAATTTACTGTTGTTGGGCTTTTTTGTACTTTTTCTTTCCCCCCTGACCTTCCCACTTTTGTTGACAGTGAATGTTTTAATCACAAAAATGGCAATAAATGATGGAGTCCTGAAAATACTGATTTCAGTAGAGTTTGAGGCTTAAAAAAAAAGCTCTTTTTAGTGTTAGTCAAACCTCTCAACAAGGTCTTTTACTTCCATTTTATACTGATAACAGCTATATCTTTAACTTATTTCAGAGTGAGGAAGACCGTACTCAGTGTTTGTCCAGGTTTTTTAGCTGTTCTAGTTTTACTTCTTATTGCCAACTGATTTTAGACGACTTTTTTTTTTTTTTAAATGATGGAGAAAATCACTTACTCTTGTTTACACTGCGGATTCAGGGGGTCAAATTCATCTCGGGTGTAAGCGGGCACGGCTTTATGAAAATCCACGCAACATTACCCAGCTCTGGATGTGCACGAATGTGTGCATGGGGTGTGTGTGTGGGGGTGTTTACAAAGTGCTTTGAGTTCCTGTGCCAGACGAGATGGGGAAATAGAATTCCTTTCTCTTAGGAAATGCCTTTTTTGTTCACTCATCAAGGATTTATTTTATTTATTTTATTTATTTTGCAGCTGTGCACACCTGTGTGTGTGCACGTGGAAATCTCGGGTTACGCTTCTGTGTTCAAACACAGACCATGGCGGGGCACGCGGGTGGCATGTAGAGCACCTCCATCCTTCAAGACCTCAGACGTGTCCCTTTGCTAAGCTGGCCTGGAGCAGTCGGGATGCTCCCATGTGTTTTTTCCAGGAAAGCCCTCGCAGGAGGATGACTTTTACTCAAAGCAATAATTGAGTCAGGGAATACAAAGAGGGGAGGAAAATTCTCTCCTTGGCAAGTCACTCCATGAGGATTGATTTATTATCACCCCTTTTCTTAGCACAGTTTAGACTTCACTGGAACGACTGGATTATAAAATAAAGGTGTTTTCCAAAGAATAAAATTTATTTCATATAGTTTTTTGCTTGCTTTTCCACTGGGTGGCTAAAAGCATGGTCTTGCAAGCCCCCTTCATCTGTATTTAAAGATGGGGAAACCGAGGCATGGCCAGCCCTGGGCTCTGGCTTCCTTCTCTGCCATCTGGGGTTGGGGGGCATTTGATGGCTGATGCAAACAGTGCAGGATCAGTCCATAAACGACACGTTAGGTGACATGAGAGGACCCCTGGGCGAGCTGAGGCCTGGGCTAGAGACTCCTGACTGCCCGTCCTGTGCTTGAATTGGAATACGGTCCCTTTCACTTCTTGCAGCAAGAAAGGGTAAATTTGTTGTTTTTTCATTGGTGTTGCTAGCAGTTTCGCTGTGTATTTGAACGCACAGCGTGGCTTTCTGGGTTACCTCTGCAGTGAGCTCTCTGCCAGTTCTGCCCTTCTTATTCCCTGTGGGAAGGAGGGGAAGAGGCAGGGAGGGGCGCGGGGAGCTGGAGTTCCCCCATCGCTGCTACTGGACTGGAGAGCTGAGGAGCTGTGCTTGCACTTGGAGCACTAGGATGCAGACTGCCTGTTGGGATACCCTTGGGAAAGGAAGAAGTGCCCTGTTGATGGGGACTGAGCCCCTCCGGTCCAGCCTGGGATGAGCAGGGGATGTGCTCATCCCAAGATGAGCATCCCCTTCCCTGAGTTAAGCCCCAGGCCCGACTCAGGCTTTCCTCTCGCCTTTGTGTTTCCTGCAGTGCTGAGCATCCGGGGAGCGCAGGAAGAGGAGCCCACGGACCCCCAGCTGATGCGATTAGACAACATGCTCCTGGCCGAGGGGGTAGCAGGCCCCGAAAAAGGAGGTGGCTCAGCTGCCGCTGCTGCCGCTGCCGCCGCATCAGGAGGAGCCGGCTCCGACAACTCAGTGGAGCATTCCGACTACAGAGCCAAACTCTCCCAGATCCGGCAGATCTACCACACGGAGCTGGAGAAGTACGAGCAGGTAACAGGCTCCTTCGCGGTGAAGGGCAGGGCTGCCCAGGGGTGGTTGTCAGGGATCATCGGGGGGATGGTGGAAGCAGGAGCTGGAGCAGCTGGGAGAGCTGCCGTCCAGTGCCGGCACCGCGACGCGGATGCGCACAGCCTGGATCGCTACTGACATCTATTGTTAGGAGCGTACAGGCAAATGCAAACTGTTGCTTGGTATTGGAGTGAAAACGTGCTTTTTTAGCGTTGGGAGGGTTCGGTTTTTGTGCTGGGATGTGGCGCAAGAATAGGCTGGGTGTGGGTTGCCCCTTTGATTTTCACTTTTCACTCCTCCCCTAATATCTTGCAAAAATTGGCCCTGTGAAGGGGGAGTCCTCTTCGAGGTGCTGGCCTCGGTGCAGGCAGTTTTCCAAGCAAGGCCGGAATCAAAATCTTCCTTGAATATTTTTTCTGCTTGAAAAGTTCTTTTTCCAGAAAAAAATAAAGTGTCTTTTTTCTTGTGGAAAATGATTCTTAAAAATAAGTAAAAGAAAAACTATTTGGGTCATGAATGGAGCTATTGGTAACACTGACAATTGCATGAAAAGCTTCGCAGGCAAATGCTCAAAACCAGTTTCTTTCAAACGCTTCCAGATGTTTTGCAGACCTCTCTTCGCCACCACGTGGCTTGCCCTTGCAATGAATGTGGTTTCTATCCCGAGGTTGTGGTTTATTGAGTGCGAGCAAGAAAGCATCCCTCCTTTTTGGGTGCAGGATGGGCTCTGCGGCCAGGGGCCAGGCAGGGCTTCAGGTCTCTGATTTACTGCTGTCTCTGACGATGCGACAGGGCTGTGAGCAGCCGCCAGTGTTAGGGTCTGTATGGGTGAGCTAGCCCGGCCCCCATTTTACCCAACTAACTGGATGCATGGTGAGGCTGGGGGATGTCTCACCACTTCAAGTGCCACTTTGGCCAAGCTGAGGCTGCTGGGTGGCATCTTCAGACCTATACCCGGGGGTGGTGTGGAGCTACCTTAGATGGGTGCCCCTGGGTTGGAGCTGGAGTCAGGGTGGCCAGGCAGGGCTCTGGTGATGGAGGAGCCGAGCGTGGTCATGCTATGAAAGGCGTTTTGGCAGAGCATTAGAGGAGGAGGGGTGGCAGGGCGCAGGGAGTAGGCAGGGGCAGGTTGGAAGGATGTTTGGTGGCTGTCCTCAGCCGTTGCTGTCACTCCCTTGAGGCATGGACACGGGGTGGTGTGGCATGAGGGAGCCTCAGCCATCTCACGTGGGTAGGAGTGGAGAGCATGTCAGGGCTCATCTTTCATCCCCCAGGCTGAAGAGGGTGAGAGAGACCCCATGTTCTCTGCCACCAAGCCCAAGGAGAGACCCATGAAAGGCAGAGCCAGCAAGGACCCTTCT
Organism: Balaeniceps rex; assembly: GCA_013401315.1. Classification (NCBI taxonomy): domain Eukaryota; kingdom Metazoa; phylum Chordata; class Aves; order Pelecaniformes; family Balaenicipitidae; genus Balaeniceps; species Balaeniceps rex. The sequence goes on from VYZW01038062.1 coordinate 118,650, forward strand.
CCAAGGGCACAGCCAGGGACAGACTTCAGGGAAGGACCTTCTGCTCCTTCCTCCCCTTGGGTGGGGGTCTTGTTTGTTTGCTTTTCTGGTTTTGTTTCTGCAACATTTTTGCTTCCCAAAGGGACACCCAGGTGAGAGAAGCCTTTACCCTAGCCTCATAGGGTGAAATGGGCCACCACGTCTTTCCTTCTCACAATCCACTGACGGGGTTGGTTTTGCCACCGAGTTGCTTTGCAAATGGCTGTGCCGGGCCATATCTCTGGTGTCGTCACCCACAGTCCTGCAAAACCAGGGTATGGGGTTTCTCAACGTCTATCCCCCTCTCTCCAGTCCCCTTGTTGGTAGCTGGGGGAGGTCAGTGCCTGGCTTCGCATGGTGTCTGGCTGCTGCTGTAACAGCATGGCACTCGCCTGCAATTTTGCCTTTAATGCTCTTTATTTCACGCCAAGAGGAGACAAGCTGAAATTGCTCAGGCATCTGGGAGCAAAGAGGCACCCGGCTGAGAGCTCTCATAGCTGGTGCTCACCCCGGGAGATGGGAGCTGTCAGCTAAAGCTGGTGATGGGCAATTGGAGGGGCTCTGCTGGCCTGGGGGGTGTCTCCTTGCTGGGTCTGAGCCGTAGGTGGGGATTCAGCTTGGAAGGGTGGGGTGGGAGATAATAAATCAAGCCCATGTCGCCAGTCCACAAAGTCAGTGTTTCTTTCCCCTGATAGCCCCTTTTTCCCCATTGTGGGGTGGCAACTGGGGGTGCTGTCCCCAGAGCAGCTGCCCATGTCTCAGGAGCACCAAAGGCTTCTTGAGCCATCAGGGTCCGAGTGCTGGTCTCAACGTGGTTTTCCGGGCTTGGATTCCAGACTGGTTCTGGGAATTGGAGGATCCTGTCATGCCTGCGAGGTGCTCGTGGGGACAGAGGAGAGGGCAATGAAGTGGCCTTTATCCGGCCTCAAAATCCCTCCCTTGTCCCCCCCAACTCCTCTCACTGCCCTGTCCTCACAGCGTGGCATGAGGACAGCAGGAGTAGCCAGGCAGTGCTGTGCCAGCAGCAAATTGGGATTATTACCTGCTTATCCTTACTTGTCAGCCTCACTCAAGCTTTAATTATTATTGTTATTTACTTCTCATCTGATGTGCTAAGAGTGCAGAGCAGGGCCCTGTCTCTCTGGGAGCTGCTCCTGTGAAGCACAAGGGGCCCTGCAGGACATGTGGTGCTGGGGTCCGGCTGGGGCAGTGGGAGGAGGGACAGAGGGTCAAAAGGTTCGTGGTTCTCCTCAGATACATCTGTAGCTCCTCCAGTCCTATCCAGAAAAACAGTGTAAGGGCTGGGACTTCATGCTTCACATGAGTCCTAGGGCTTCACCTGCCCCAGCTCCATCCATGATCCCTGAGAGCAAAGAAATTGGCTCCTGCCTTTCCCGCTGTGTTCGTTGGGAGTCTCTCATGCCCTCTGCTTGGCAGATGAGAAAAATCTCTCTCCCCTGAGAGCCAGCACACCCTTGCTCTGGGTGTCTAAAAAAACCCAGCCATTGAAACCTCTGCATGCATCTCCTTCCTTAGCAGCGTTGCCTCTGTACTGACCTTGACACTGTCGAATGACCTTCCCATCCTGGGGTTTCTTTTGCTTTTCCTGCCATCCCAGGCATGCAACGAATTCACCACCCACGTGATGAACCTGCTGCGTGAGCAGAGCCGAACCCGACCTATCTCGCCAAAAGAGATAGAGCGGATGGTGAGCATCATCCACCGCAAGTTCAGCTCCATCCAGATGCAGTTGAAGCAAAGCACGTGTGAAGCTGTCATGATCTTGCGCTCCCGATTTCTGGATGCACGGTGAGTTCACCCCCCCAAATCTTTCTTCCCACCCATCGTGGAGTATTGTTTAGGCCTGGGAGAGGTGTTTTGAGGTTCTGGAGTGAATCCAGGTCCATCTGAAGGGCAGTGTCTCCTGGTCTTGAGCTGCAGAGGCTATTTATCTTCCTTACCCTTTAGTTGTCTGTGGCTCAGCAAGGGAGGGGACAGCAATTCAAGACATCCAGCCTCTGTCTCAAGGAGGCTTCCAGCTGTACATTGAGAATTGCACATGCTGGTTTTGCTCTGACAGAAGGAAATTCTGTGGCATATTCCAGCAAACCTCTGTGGTGAAAATGTGCTCTTCAGTTTGGGATGAAAGCTAATCCTCCAGCCTGTCCTGTCCCCTCTAGGTTCCTATTCTTTTCCTTCTGTTTCCATTGTCCCAGATTTTCAATTTGCTGTAGAATTATTTCACTCCCCAAGCGGTTACATGCAGGCTGTGGCTTGGGCTGCAGCTTGGGATGGGGAGCAGAGGCGGCTACACTGGGGGTACAAGGGAAGAGGTAGCAGACAGATAGTGCCCAGCTGTGAATGGAACAGACTTCCCCAGAGATAATATCCATTGCTGCTTTCTCAGCACAGAGCTTTGCGGAGTAGCAGTGATGTCTTTGGCCAGGGCAGCCAGGTGTCAGGAGTCACCTTCCCAAGTGGAGGATCTGGATGCCAGTTTTAAGACTCTTCTGTGAGCTAGAGGATACAGTGGTAATTTGAGAAGGAGACTTAACTTGCTTTCGAAGGTGCTGAGAGAAGAGTCGCCAGCAAGGTGCAGATGCGAAGCTTCCTGGCCATGAGTCTATTGCACTCCATGCTCCCAGGAGCAGGGGAAGGAGGGAGGGAAGTGAGGAAAGTCAGAATATCTAAAATTACATTCCTGTTTTTGGATCCCTGGCACTGATTCCCTTTCCTTTTCCTTCTGTTTTCCCCTCTTTCTTCATCCTAAGGCGGAAGAGACGAAACTTCAACAAGCAGGCTACAGAAATCCTGAATGAGTATTTCTATTCCCATCTCAGCAACCCTTACCCCAGTGAGGAAGCCAAAGAAGAGCTAGCCAAGAAATGCGGCATCACAGTCTCACAGGTGAGAAAGCTCAGAAATACAGCAAAGATGGCTACTGCTAACAGGAAACCTTAGCGTGGTGAAGGGCACTCCGGACCTCAGTCAAGTCAGTCATGTCCCAGTGTTGAGCATTTAATTACTAAATGAGTTTAGCACAAGTTAGTGTAAGTGGATGGGAGAGCAGACGGCAGACTTGCGGATTGAAGCCATGGATGGAAAAGGAGAGTTTAGGAGAGGATTTAGAAGGGATGAAGACTTCATGGAGTGATGGCTGTGTGTGCAGCCAAGGTGTTAACAGCACAGAAATGATGTGGTGTGACCCACAGAGGCAAAGTCTTCTCCTCAAGGAATTAGTGCTGAGCTGGCTTGCAAGAAGAGCTCATTTGAGCTGAAAGTCCATTCTTCAAGCCAAGGGATTCGAAGGCCGTAGGAAGAGTTGCACAGATTTTGCTCAATAAGGTAGAATGGACAAGATTCTGGTGGGAAGGGTTTGGGTCAGACGGGCTAATGGTTATAGTTTGTGCTCAAGGAGGGTGGGCTTTCTCAGGGTTGTTTCTCTCTGCCATTACTCTTGTGCTGCGGAACATGACATCTCCCTGACTTGCTTACGCCTCAAAGAAAGGTGGTCAATAAAGACAAATTGAATTATTTTCATATGTTCAAGGCAGCCACATAGTTCCTGGAGTTTGTAGCTTTGACCTGGGAGCTGCTGGGATTTGTAAGGAGTGCAGACAGTCCTTGAAGTGTTCAATCGTACATTGCTCAGGCCTGCCCTTCTTTATTTCCTCTCTTTTTGGAGCAAGCTGCGTGATTGAAAGCCAATCTATATGGGCTCTGGTAGTCTTGTCCTCATGTGAGCTTAGCGCTCCCTCTAGGCTCTCATTGCGTTCCCCATCTTGGGCCGCTTCCCAGCCCCAGGCACATGCCTGTTCGTCGCTTGAGTAAACTGAAGACAGCAGTAGCATCTGTTGTCTTTGTGAGAGCATGTCTGCCTTCAGCAGGAGCAACAGCATCCAAGGGTAGGTGTCATCACCATGTTGAATGCCTGCTGAGTGACTCTAGTTGTGTCCCCTGCGTCAGAAGACCCAAGTGTTGATTCTGCCCAGAGTTACCTATGAGAGACAGCACATATTGGCTTAAGTAAAGCTGCAGCTGTCCTGATGCTTCCCTTCTCACTTTTAATTCATCTGTTCGCACTTACAACTTCTCCCTTGCAAAGAGAAAATGCCCAGGAGAAATGCTGCACTTAGGATATTTTTTGACTGTGCTGTATCAAGGCTGCATTGTGCCTGTCTCCAGGATCTCCCTCCCTTCTTCATCCAAAGAAGGTAGAAACAAACACACATCCAAGTCTGGTTTTGCTGAGGCTAAGTGGGAACATGGGACAGCATGAATCTGTGCAAGTCATGAGCAGAGTTCACCTGAACTCCAAGGCTGACTGGAGTAGGCAGGTTCTTTGCTTCACCAGTTTTAAGATGAAGGTGGGATTGTGGTTGCCATTTATTCTGACTTCCTTCCCTGTGGCGCTCAGAGGAGTTCACCCACCAACTCCAGCGTTTGAAGCCAGAATAGCTGTTGTAGAGAAATGGCCAAGTGGGAAGATCACAAAGGAGCACATTGTCATTAATGAGAAAGCTGAACCAAGAAGTGGAATGGATCTCCTCACAAACAGCACCTGCTCCTGGTGCCATCTGAATATTTGCTCCCAGATCTGGGTTGGGTGCTGATCTGAGTTACTACCTTTTGCTTCCCGACAGTCTCCGCAGGTTATATTTTCTTCTCGCTCTGCAGCAGCGCAGGATTGGACACGTGCAGTTCAGTAGCAGGTGAATTGGTTGTTTAAGCCGCTTCTGTGTAGAAGCTGCTCAATGCTCTAGGAGGACTGCAGATAGAAAGCAACATAGAAATAAAAGCATATCAACACCTAGTTTCAACGCCCAAGCCAAAACAATTTCCCTAAGATGAGGAAAAAATTATGAGCTTTCTAGGATGAACATCCAGTATTGTCTTCTGTGTCTTGGTGTTTGGGCAGTCCATTTGGAAGGGGGAGCACTGAGGTACTTGCTCACTGGCAAGCAAAGGAGAATGTCCTTGGAGTCCCACCAAAGAGGTTGATTTACTAGCTCAGGATTGCAGCTCCAAGCAATTGTAGGAGTGCTGGAGCTCTTCTGGGAGAGTTGCAGCATTCTCTGGCATTTGCCCATTCTCTTCATCCTGATGAACTTTCTCAAATAAGGTCAGTAGCGGCTGGAAGTTGTCTTCTGCTTAGACCTATGTGTAGGAAGACATTCTGCTGATTCTCTGTGTTCGGTGTTGTCAAAGAAGCAGCTGAGAGCTGCTTCCCAAACTGTAGGTTGAATATTTCCCACGTCTTCTCTGAAATTGTTCAGTGCAACATAGTGCCCACAAGTGAACAGGGTTATCATCATCAGGGTACTTGAGTGGGATTTTGGGAATGCTGAGTTCGTGGTGGGTTTGGGAGGTACCCTGACATTTTCCCTGGGAAGCAGTTCTGGCCAGATACCACAGCCTGGTTCACAGACTTCAGAGTTACCCTATCACTGTGCTGAACCTCTGATGTGCAAACTTTGGGGTATTTATCCAGACACCTGGCAGGTTGTCCAAGCAACCTTTCTGTCAAGCATTCATACTACTGATCCCAGGATATCACCCTGACAGTCTCCAAGGATCACTGCTCGGACCTCTCCTTGGAGCTTTCTGAGGTTCATGCATTGCCCTGCTGCAGGCACAGGGAAACAGCTTTCACCAGGACTGGCATGAGCAGAGCTGCACCACTTCTTTCTGCCTTCACATCAGGACCATCATTTTCAGCCACCCCTCTGACTTCCGAAGAAGTTTGGCCTGCTTCATTTTTTTTTAAATAAATCCACTAGCCTTATTCAGCATGCTTCTAGCCACTTAGACACATCAGGCCCATACTGGTCTCTGGGCAAACACAGTGGTAACATCTCCTCCCCTTTCCAAAGGACACGCTTGTTCCCCGGGACCAAAGTTAGGTCTTACAACGAGCCCTGTGCTCCCTCTCCAGCCTTCTCCTGAAGCTCCCAGTTCATGTAGTGGCTCATGGTAAACCGTACAAAGCCGAGTTCGGCTGGATGAAGAGCATTCATTCTGGCCTTTTGCACTGATTTCACTCAGGTGGTTCAAAAGCAGAGCTTCAGTGATATCAAGGCAATTTTGTGTGTCAGCCAGGCCCAGGTAAATTCGTTGGGTGTTTTCCCTGAAAGCCACATTGGCTTCTCCAAAGGGAGGAGAAGGAGCATCTGGGAGTCAGGGCATCTGTCCCTGTCAAAGGGACACTGAGGAGGAGGCAAATAAAAAGTTCCAAAATGACACGTACTCGTTTTCAGATTGCACAATTTCAGGGTCATTTAACTTTCTCAGGTTTTTTTAAACCCATCTGATATTTCATGGGGTGGGTCTAGTGGTTCCTGTGGAGCATCCCCTTAGCGGACATCCCATCCGTAGAGGAACCAGACACATCCACACAAACCTGGCCCTCCCAAGGGGGTCCCACCACCTTTCCTAGGCTTGGTGTGGCACAGGCGGTTAGAAGGTCTTCCTTTCACGACTAGGAAATGGGGCGGGGGGAAGAATATGTGCTGCTTAACCTGAACTAATCCACCTTCCTCACCCAGCTGCACTCTCCAGAGCCAAAACGTTAACATATTTGTCTTCTCTTAAACTTGCTCTAGGTATCAAACTGGTTTGGAAATAAGAGAATCCGGTACAAGAAGAACATAGGTAAATTTCAAGAGGAAGCCAATATTTATGCTGCCAAAACGGCTGTCACGGCTACCAATGTGTCAGCCCATGGAAGCCAGGCTAACTCACCCTCAACTCCCAATTCAGCTGGTTAGTTTTTGGTTTTTTTTATTTTGGGTCATTAGTGTTCGGGGTTTTGTTCATTTCCCCCCTTCCCTCTAATCTGTCTCTCTTTTTCTCCTTTTGGTTATTTCAAATTTTTATTTTCTGGTTTTGGTTGACTTACTTTTGTGGTCTTTAAAAAAAAAAAAAGAGATGGGTTTGGTTTTTGGGGTTGTTTTGTGGGGTTACTTTATTTTCTTTGCCTTTTTTGTTTGTTTGTTTTTTCCCTCTGTTTTCTTTTCTCTTTTTTTCTCTTCCCCTTCTCTGTTCTGTTTTTTGTTGGAAAAGCAATGTGATCAGACCTTGTGACTGATGGTGCCGCATTAGGGGTCATATTGCATGGATGGTAAACACGAAACCAGAAAAATTACCTGAAAAAAAGATTCCTGGGATTGCTTGCACTTTGAGGGGGAGAAAAAATATTGAAAAAAAGTCCTTGCATAATGGTTCTGTTTCACTGGGGCTGAAAGCATGAGTGGCCCTAATGGATAAACCCCAACATTTCTGGGGTGTCCTAACTCATGCCATGTTGGGGGTTGTTTTGGGTAGATTTTTATCCTTTGATTTTCTTTCTGTTGTGGTTACCTTTGATTGCTTACATGACAGTGTCTGGATCACCTGCAAGAGTGTGCTCTGTGTATTTTATTTTCCCTTTGTGTCAGTACGATCCAGGGAAATCCATGGGTCGTTCCCTTCCCTTTCCCCCTTTCCTGCACATTTGCTGTGGTTTCCATTTGTTTGTTTTGAGGGTCAAAGGCACAGAGCACTTTGCCCAGATTTCAACTCCTCCGCTAGAGAACGATGTTTAGTTCGTGCGTGGTACCTGCCACGAGGACAGCCTACCCAAAAATGATCCCAGGCTGCGATAAGCTGGTTGTGCTCCGCTCCCAAGAGCAATGGAAAATTAGGATTTGATTAAAAGGAGGAAAAAAGTGATCTTCGTGGCTGCCATGTACTTCATTATCCATACAAATATCTGTGTGCCTCTTTTCTTTTTAGGGGTGGGAGGGAGAGTGGGAATGTGTCACTCTTACGCCTTTGAGCTTGGTGTCTGCTCATGGTACCCTTTCACCGGGGCATGATGCTTGCTGTTATCAGGTATGCTACTAAGAGGAAGGAAACAATGAGGGAGCAAAGGGGATGGTGGGCAGCAGCAGAAGCTGGATGTTAAATAGACCACCAGCGGTACCCCATGCTGGTTGCTGTGAGGATGTGCTTCTGTAGTGAGTGCAACCCAGCCTGTAACAGGTATCAGAGGAATCACACCCCAGAAGCAGCCCCGGCCTAGAGGATTTGGATGGAAGGTGGAGAAAGCAGAGCCAGGGGTCAAACAAGGGGAGAAACCAGCGGCGTGGGTCTCCTCCGGCTGATCTCCCAAACCAGCCCCCCAGCAGGAGGGCAAAGGCAGTCTGTTAGCCACGAGCTAACGTGGTAAGCAGTGGTTGATCATTCTGTGCTGGGGAGCTCATCCACACCTCACAGGGACTTGTGTGGATGGCTTGCACAGAAGCAAGTGGTGGAAGGCTTATTCAGCTGGGCAGCAGAGAGAAGTCCCTGCACACAACCCCTTAGTTTCCAGGGACATGTTACTTGCTAGGGGTCTGCTCCCCAGAGCCACCTAGAGCAGAGATGTTGCAGCTTTTGATTGCAGGTCAGAAATACTGCTGTGAGGCATCTCTCCTACCTCCTCCTTGCCCAGGGCTGCCTGTGAGTGAGCTGGGCTGCCTGCTCTGGCTTGGCTGAGGTGCTCAGAGGGCTCAGGTGGACGTAGCAGAGTTTTGCAGGGACAGATGGTTTGTAGGAATTCTGTTTGATTCTTTTCTTTTTTTTTTTTTTCTCTTTTCCTTCCATTGTTTTAACTGCTGAAGATTTAGCTGCAGTTTTAAAAATGTCATCCTTTCCAAACAGCTCACTCAAAATACCTAGTCAGGTGGAGTCTCTTGACATTAAAACCCCCGAGTAGAAAACGCTGGAGGATAGACAGCAGAATTGCATGTGCTGAGGGAGATGCCTACAGCCTGTGATGCTGTCCTGCAGTCCACATCAGCTTGGACTGAAGAGACACAGTTTTCCTTCTTTTCCTCTTTCTTCAACTGGAGTCAGATCCAAAGGTCTCGAATAGCAAGGGAAGAGCTTCAGATTGCTTAAACGGGTTTGGATCTGGCCCATGTAGCACAACAGGCATTTCCCTAGTGCCTGCCCACTTAAATAGTGCTCCGGTGCGAGGCTGCTTCTTCGCCTTCCCCGCAGGCAGTAACACGGCTGTTTCAACGATAAATTGGCTGATACCCTGCAGTAAACAGCTAAGATAATCCCTGGGTAACACTACACTTTCAAGGAAGGACAAACAGTCTTGTTATTAACGTGTAAGACTTGAGCTCCTGGGTCCTCTTTCTGGCTCACTTGTCTGCACTCCAGAAACACTGACCTCTTTTCATATGCCTAATGTGGCGGTGGTGCTAAAGCAGCACATCAGTGCAAGGGGAGCTTACAGGCCATGGACATCCTTCTTCTGCTAGAAGCAAAGTGTTTCTAACCTGGCCCAGATCCCACCACCCTCCCTGTGTGCTGCAGCAGTGGCAGAGCAGGGGGGAGCCCCGCTGTCAGCACCGCAATAGTCTCTGGGTCAGCTTGCAGAGATAGTGGGTTTGGATGTCCTTGTAGTCCTCTCCTGAGAAGACAGCTGGAAGGGCCTCAGGATTTTATCTCCAACAGTGGCATCCCAGGTTGAGATCTCCCCAGCTGAGCCATGCAGATGTAACAGCTCAGTCAAGCATTCCTGTATTGCCACATTGTGGGGCAACGGTACGTCCTGAGGACATCTGAAGTTGTGTGACCTCCCCGCTTCAGGTTGTCCTGGAGGTGCTAGCAGCAAGAAGCACACCTGTACATGCTAGGTCTCAAACAACCTGTCTGTGAAAGATTTGGAGGATAGTGTCAAGGGCCACGAGCCATCCGGATGTGCTGAATTGCCCTGGGAGGAACGTTGAAGTGGATGAAGACATGAAAGGCTAAGATGGATGATGCCTCTCCATATATACCATGTATATGTATATAGTCCATGTATACCATGGACTTTTTTCTGTTTTCAGATCATTGGCTGAGACTTTGGTAAGGAAGGAACCTGAACAAAGGCTGGATTTGCAGGGAATTTTTAGAACCTTCTGGTTTAAATACATTGTAGGGAATGTGGAGAGAAGGAGAGTAGGCAGAGGACAGGTCATGAGAAAGAAGTGACCAGCAATGTAGTCCCTGGAGGGCCACGATGTTGGAAGAGGAGGTGGAACTGGATGTGATGGGACCTGGGACAGGAGCTATATTCATTTCTGCTGTGGCTGTGCAGGCCCATCTGTTCTCTGCATTGATGCCCATGTTACCAGAGATCGCTGAATGGCTACAGTCAGTCAAAGAGATTGGCCACACATTGACAAGGGCAAGGATTGCATCTGTCTAGCCATCTGGCACGTTCAAAGTAGGGTCCCCCATCCTCAGTCACCCAGGCCTGAATGTCAAACACCTTTTCATCCTGAATACGCACAGTTGGGCTTTATCAGCCAGATGTTCAAATAAGCTGAGATGTCTGGCTCATTTCGGCTAACAACTCCCCATCCTCACTTTGATTGCCTGGACAATCTCAGCACAAAAACCGCATGGCAAATGAAAGCTATTTTATGTGGGCAGACCCTTTTGCCAACCAGAGTCCTCACGGGCCACGCACAGGTGATGACATCCAGTGAAATCTTCCATGCAGAGCAGCCAAAATTGTCCTGAGCTGTTTCTTCCTGCTCACCCTTTTGTTTTGTAAAAATCTTCTTTCAAAGCTGCTGATGGAGGGGATCGTGCTGTCTGGAAATGTACTTCATCAGGCACAGGCTTCATTGCTGTATCTTGCCTTCCTCCATTTGTGGCAATCACTTGTCCAGAGTGCAGTGCTGGAGAGGATCCTGCTTCAGCAGAGAAGCTGTTCTGATCATGGTCTCACTGTCTTGAGTGTTGGTTGGCAAGTGAAAAAGAACAAATGTCCTGCTGGGTCAGCGCAGGGTTTTAGACCTGCTATCAAACTCAGTGTCTTTGTGCAGCTGAGGAGCTACATGGTCCATCAAGTTCTTCCCTCATCTTTGGCCATGGTAGAAACACAAGGAAAAGTTACAGGGCAGGTAAATTCTGTGCTCTCAATGCATATATGTCATTGCCATTGACTTCAACTAGGAGTCTTGTATACATGACCAAAGTCAACTTCAGTGGGTCAGTGTGCTGGATGTCTGTCTCGCTGGTGGTAGGTGGTATGAGCTCCAATGAACACCATTACCGTGTTTGTTTATTCTTGATGCTGTTTGAATTGTCGGATACTTTAGAGAAAAGGACTTGTTAGAGGTCCTGGAAAATTTGAGGTGGAATTGGAGACTGTCAAAACATTAGAGAAGACATTAGAGAAGGTGGAGAAGAAGCTCTCTGAAGAGCTGGAGAAGTGGTGCAAGAAGTACCAGCAGCCAAGCTTGTGAAGATTTTTGAATTGGAGGCAAACTTGAAGTGGGTTTCACTCATCAGAAATGTTAGGGGTGGAAGACATCTCTTTGCGGGCATTGTTTTGATGTAGGCTTTCACCCAGCAGCAGGAGCTGAGTGCCATAGCTTGTTTAAACATTTCCACTACTCTTTCTGAAGCTGGTGGTGCCCTGATAGAAACTCAACACTAAGGACTAGTGGTGATAGGTCTTGGGTTTGACAAGATGTCTGGATGCTGAAGATGAACCACTGTTCCACACTACTGCAAGTCATGAGAAGTATTGGTTTTTCTGGTGCGTTTTTTTTGTCTACACACAATAGCATCAAGGGATTTCCATGCGAAGATAAGAGCCCTTTCCTCCTGGGTTCACTAGCTCAAAGATGGTTGTTACCTCTCGGTTCTTGAGGAGCCCCAGATCAAATTATGACCACTGAAAACCTTTGGTGTGTTAACAATGGAGCCTTTCAGAAGGACAGATTAGATTTATGATGGAGCCTCCTCTAGTGGAAGGATTTGACTTGTATTCCTGGATCTTGTCTCCATGGAGGATACCAGAATCTTAATTTTCAGGGCTCCTCACATTCCTGCCCCGTCTCCCATCCCAGTGCATCAGCCCCTCTTAGCCGTGTCTCTGAGACTTTGGGCCATTGTAATTTTCATACATGGCTAGTACGTAGACAGCGGAGTGCTGAAGCAGCAGAGCGGCAGCGCAAAGGGCTCTCTGCAATTATGCCTCTGATACAAACGCATCCATACATGCAGGGCCATTGGTATGCGCATATTTATCTTTGCATCCACAACAGCGGCAAGACATATTTACCGTTTAGATATGCACATATATTGTAAAAATACCCTGTGCCAATAGCAGCGTATATCTTGTAAGTGACATCTCCAGCGCTCCTCATGATTTCCAAGACACCGGCGCTCTTCAGAACTAGAGTTTGTGGCTGTTTGCTTATTTTTATTTCCTCCCTCCCAGTCTCAATTTTATGGCCAGATTTGTTAAGTTTCAATAAAATATCAGTTAAGTTTATGGCATTTTTATTTGTTGTTGTTGTTATAATTTTCTTTTGATAGGGGAAGGTGGGATGAAATGTTGCTTTGCTCAGGGCAGAGTGATAGCGGTGCCCTGTTAGGTGCTCAGGGATTCCCAAGTCCTCTTCCCAGCTCTGCCACTGATTATTTGTGTGATCTCAAAGGTTTCTGCTCACCTTAAAAGAATAGGAGAATATTCTCTGATTCTCATGAGTGGTAGCCTCAAAGTTCTTAGATTCTCAGCCACTGTAGGAGTATGAAGCCATGTTCCTGCCCTGTGCTTTTCATGCCAGCGGTCAAAGCGATCATTCAGAAAAGCCAGTAGGAAGCATCTTTGTGTATGTGAAAAGTGCCCATCTTCATGCTTAAAGCTGAGCAGTGTCAGGGTGGGCTATCCTCAGTCTGCCAGCTCATTTCCCTAGGTTTTTTGCCTTTAAAATAGCAAGTAACCTGAGAGGTTGGGAAGTGACAGGAGCCCTTTGCCAGCTGAGCAGAGGAGGTGATGGTTACAGCTGCCTTCTGACTAGTCCTGGTTATTTTACACTGCGCTGTGGGATTGCTCTCTGAAACAGGTTGGGCAGGGTTGACAGTGAGCGCAGACAATGAGCTATTCCTGGCTCTGCTCTTTTCAGGCACTGGTGGGAGGGTCCTGATCCAAGACTCACTGTGCTCAAGATGAATCTTTCTCTTGACTGTCTTGGGTGTTGTATCTAGCAGTGATGTTTCTGCTTTCCTTCAATTCTGAGAATTGCCAGCACCTGACAAAAGAGCCACTTGCAAAGAGAGCAGCAGTGTTTAGTGAACATGAAGTCTCCAGCATAGACCTCCCACCTGAGGAGGGTGCTCCCTGACCTTTCTTGGAGGAGGCTTCCTTCAGAGGAGCCTTCCTGGTCCACCTCTAGGGCAGAGCTGGGGTGTGTCCAGAGTGTTTCTTTGCTCTTCAGCAAAGGGAGGGGGGTTGCCAGGCGTTTCTCAGAGTATACGCATGAGCCATAGTTGGGCAATTCCACCAGGACTGTGGTTGCCAATCTTCCAGGTTGGAAGTGGCAGTGGAGATGATGAGAGTGTATTTGGGGTTGGAGCTGAAAGCGTAGCTGACCTGGGCCCCTGAAGTCTCTCCTTTCCAAGGCTAACGTCATGTATATAACCAAACCTTGCACGTTGAGCTGTCTCACACTTAACGCGCTGATCTGCACGATAAGTTCTGAAATAATCCCATAAGACCTTTTTATTTATTTTTAACCCCCTTCCCTCCTCCCCCGCCTTCCAGTTACATGACGGGTTTGCTTCTCCCGTTCTGTAGTGCAGTTGGTGCTCAGATATCTCAAAGCTGGAAGCAGAAAGCCTTGTTTCTGCAAAGGCGGGATTATTTTTTTCTTTTCATTTGTCGTTTTTTTTTTTTTCCTGATCCCACCCAGTTGTCTTCACTGTTATCATTTTTTAGTGTAACGTTGGCGACTGGTGCATGCGGTGGGGAATTTGCTTACCGAGCTCGTTCTTCTGGGGCAGCTGGCCCATGAATGCTGTGACACCCTTGTGTTCTCTCACAGCCCATGACGATGAAAGACACTTGTTGACGTGATAGGTACTGGGAGTCTAGCCCAGGTGCTTTCACGTTTTTGTGAGCCTTCATTCCTGGTGCACTGCAGTTCCTACCAATGATGGGTTCCTGATGTCCTGAAGGCAGACCCCACGCACCACTCCCTCGCAGAGCTCCCCGTGGCTCAGCAGGAGCTCCGGCCATGGAACTGGATGGTGTCTGGATGTGCACGCCCTGCAGAGAGCAGCTCAGTGTAGATTTACACTCCCTGATCTGAGTTTCTCGGAAGCAGCAGTAGCGTGGGCCTGGTTCGCCCTGCTGGAAAGGCTTCCACTCTCGATAGTGAGGCTTGTTTGGGTAATTCTGTTCTCCACTGCAGTCTGCTGGGTGGACACCTCCAACAACCAAGATTTTCAAAGCTGCCTGAAGGATTTTGATGCCCTGAAATGAAGGGAAAGGGCTGTCCGAGTCCTCCAGGCTGGGTTTTGTTTGTCTCCGTCGAGAGCATGAAGAATCCTTCCTCCAGCTGAGGAGCAGTTGAAGAATGTTCTTGGCATTGAGCTGTAACAACGTGTGGCTTTGAATAACCTCAAGAGTGCATCCTTTTTTTTTTTTTTGCTTGCTCTGTTCTTCATACTACTAACCTGACTGTGTGTTTTGGTTTTGTGGTTGCTTGGCATGTTGTTCCTTCCTCTTGGCTGAGAGTCATGGGGTGGATCTTTTTCCTTTCTGTGATTCAGGTGCCTCACTCTTTCCTTTCCAGGTTCTTCCAGTTCTTTTAACATGTCAAACTCTGGAGATTTGTTCATGAGCGTGCAGTCTCTCAATGGGGATTCTTACCAAGGGGCCCAGGTTGGAGCCAACGTGCAGTCACAGGTAGGGACCCATCCGATGTACTGCCAGTGAATGCATTAGTGTTGGAGGAGCCTTTGATTGTATTGGCACTTCTCCCTCCCGTCCGAAAAGAGCAAATCTCAACCAGCACAAACGAACCAGCCAACACTTAAAAAAGGCAAACCAAACCGAAAAAAACAACCAACCAACCAAAAAAAGCAACAGCAACAACCACCAAAAAAAACCAATCCAAAAGAAACCAAAACCAAACACCCGACCAAACCAACAACCATGGTCTTGAGGAGACTTGCCCACACTTTGTGAATGCATTTGGCTCTGGCTTGATAGTCGTACTAGGAGGAGAGGAGGTTCAGGAGAACAGGCATGAACTCAAACAAAAGCAGCTGAGGTTTAGGTTCTGCTTGCTTTATTCTTCCAAGGGAAGGGGCCAGATATTTGGACTGGTGTCTCATTTTGCAAGGCTTCCACTTACTCCTTTGATGCCAAACCAGGTGTCTACTGAAGGGCGAGAAATGCTCAAATAAACAGCTAGATTTTTTTTATTTTTTTAATTAAAAGCCACCCCTCATCATCTCCCTACCTCCCCAAAGCACAGGCACTCACAGCATCCATGTACACACCAGCAAGACAGAGCAAGGGAGCTTTGAGCAGCGTCACTGAAATGTCAACCCGTGCTTTACGCAAAAAGAAAGAATTTAAAATAGCCAGGAACTCACTCAGATCTCCCACCTCCCATCCGATGTCCAGATGTGCCACGAGTCCACACTCTGGCATCTAAGGCCCTGTACTGTGTTGAGAGACGACAGCCACTCTGACACTTCTGCATCGGGCAAGGAGAGCTCTCTAAGGCTGAGGTTGCTCCCCTCACAGTGCTGGACACAGAGCAAGCGTGCTGTCTGTGGGCAACGAGATGTGCTCACCGTGCGTACCGCTGCTGGGGCTGGGCTGGGGGAGTGGAGGGAGAGGAATGGGGCGTCCAGAGGAGAGCTGCCGGTGCCTTTGCCATGGTAGGTATATTCCCTTTCTGGGCCCTCTGAAATGAAGGCGCTTGGCTGACTCCGAGGTTCTCCTTCCACTGCCGTGAGCTTCCCAGTGCTTGGGGCCGAAGGGTGGAAGGGGGTAGGGGTAGGAATGTGGGTGCTCGAATGCGATGGTGGAGCTGGCAGCAGCAATGTGGTCCAGGAGGTCCCACCCCATGCTTGCCACGCTGTTCTCCCTCTCCGCTCTTTTTGTTGCAAGACTTGGGACCAAGGAGAGCGTGACGAGGCCGCTGGGGCAGGTAGGGGGTGGCGAGGGAGGCAGGAGCAGTCCTCTGCCTCGGCTCTCACTGCAAGACCAACTGCGGTTCTCTTTTCCCCCTCTTTAAGTATATACCTCTATTATTATTATTATGTTTGTTTGTTTGTTTGTTTGTTTGTTTTTATCATGCCAAAGATGAACCGAAGTGGCTTTGCCCACTAACCTTTCATTCACTCTAATTTGTGTCTTTGTTGTCATTGGTCTGTTTAGGTGGATACCCTTCGCCATGTTATCAGCCAGACAGGAGGATACAGTGATGGACTCGCAGCAAGTCAGATGTATAGTCCGCAGGGCATCAGTGTAAGAAAAAAAACAGGCTCGGGTTCTTGGGTTTGGTTTTTTTTTTCATTTTTGTTCTCTCACTACCAATTATTTCAAAGCCATAGGGCTCAGAATGCCACTTAGTAGGACTTGTCTTTGCTTTTACGGTCACCTAGTTTATTGCTTCTGTATCGGTCACGCCAACGGCAGAGCTTTGCCCACAAAAAAAGTGGCGACCGGGCAGGCTTTGTGCAGGCAGCTGGCGTCTAGGACTGTCAGAGCCAATCAGCGTTTGCCTGGCACCTGCGGCCACACGCGCTCGGCCGAGAGGAGCTGCTAAACAGGTGACACCTCGTGTAACTGCAGTGGGGAATGTCACCACGAACGCCCTGGTCCAGAGATGGCTCCACACGGAGGCCAATGGCACCATCCCAGAGCGACCATCTAAAAATAACCCATCCCTGGCTGGCATCCGAAAGCACGGCCGTGATGGAGTTGGCAGCAATAACAATTGCAAATAAAAGGAAAAAAAAAAAAACACAAAGCCAACCAACATCGACCCAAGAAAACCTCGCCCAACCAGACTGGGGGAGGATGCAAGGGGGAGGGCGGTCTCTGGAGCATCTTCTCCTTGTTCTTGGGTGCGCTGGCGGGTTCTGACTAGCATGAAAATTCGTAGCGACAAGCTGTGTCGCACAGGGGGAAATCGATCAGACACACACAAGGAGAACCCAGTGTGGATTCGGGACAGCAATCCAACTTCATTTCTCAGATCAATCGTCCGCCATCTCAGCGGTGGTGACAGCAAGCTGGGAGAAGAGGGCAGCCTGGAAAAGGAGGCTGTGAGCACTGAGTGGGTGGTGGCGGTGGTGTTCAGGGTGGCACAGAGGAGGGGGCAGCTGGCCCTGGACATGGCTGGCTGCCACAGTCCCCATCAAGGAGGCTGAAGTTTGAGGTGGGGAGGTCTTGGGCTGGGCAGGAAGGTGGTGGTCCTCTGAGTGGGACAGTGGTCCCGCAGCCAAACACCCTGGTGGGGTGCACCGTCCAGTCCCGTCACCCTTCTGGCCAAGGCTTGTGCCATTTGTCACCTTGTGTGTGACCATCTGTGGGCCATCAGCATGCGAGTGGCCACCGCCAGCATGGGGAGAGGGTGCAGGGAAAGGGGTACAGCGGGACGGGGGGTTGCACTCCCCTCTCCTGCGGGCGCCGGGGCTTAGCGGGCGGCTTGACGTCAGGAGGCAGAGGCAGGGAGGATTTGTGAAGTAATGTAATTGAACATGTGCAGATAATTATGTCTCATTACATAAGCCCATTGCAAAAACGGCGCTTGGAAATGCCACATGAAAGAGCCTATCGTTCCGCATTAATTTCTCCGTGCACTGAATTTATTCCCTTTCTGGCTTTTTAATACTTGGAGAGTAAATGAATCGCAGGCTGATCATGATAAGAGATGATACTTTTGTATAAATTAAAATACCCCCAAGGAAAGAGGCTGAGTTGATTATGGTTGCAGTTGGCTTGGAAAATAACAGTGGGCTGGGTTAAGCCAAAATTTGGGGGGGAGGGTTGCTGCTGGGGATTACGAGGCAGGGAGGGGATGATGGGGGAGAGGAGAAGAAAGAGGTAGTGGAAACTCAAAAGCAGAATAGGACAAGGAGGGCTGGGCTAGTATTTTTGGCTGTGGTACTGGGAGAACCAGTGTTGCCACGAAGCAGCACTGGGAACTGGTGAGCTGAGAGCAGCCGGGGCTCGGCGGTCTCCCCTGCGCTTTGCAAATGGGGACCCAGGATGGTGGCATCTGATGGCTGTTCAGGCTGGATTTCTAGGAGGGCAGGAGCCCAAATTGGCCCAAATTGGATGTTGTTCAGAAAGGGGCAGGGTGGCAAGTGGGCAAAGGGACCACCGGGGTTTGGGGGTGATGTCTCATTTCCCCATAAAGCTCTGGTGGGCATGGGGAGCAAGGCAGGGAGTCCAGAGCTGAGCGGGTAGTTTAGGAAGCATCTTCTAGGTTGTCTCTCTGTCCCCGAATGTTTTGCATTCCCCGTATCCCCAGCAGCATGCTCCTCCCTGTAGCTTTCATTGTCATTTAAAGTCTTCCCGTCCAGCTAGGTCCCTTGACAGACCTCAGTTTGTCCACCCCCAAAGTATGGCTGCCCTCTGGGGAGCATTGGACCTGGGCAAGGTCTTGGGGAGCTGCTCAGCGCAGGCAGGGTGGCTGTCTCGTAGCAAGCAGGGCTTCCCTGCCTCTCCCCTGAACCCTTTGATGCCAAGGATGGGCAGCAGGATGCGGAGGAAAGCTGCTAGTGACACAGAAAGCTGCTGTCCCCCATCACCCGAGCATCCCCGTGAGCTGCTGGAAGGAGATGAGCCGAAACCTAGTCAAGAGCCCTGTCACAAAGATGTCTGCACGGGGCTGAGGTTGAGTCATCCCCAGAGCCTGTCAGGGCTGGGAAGTCAGCAGCAGGTTGCCCAGCTCCACTGCTGCAAACCTTGGCAGGGGAGACAATGCTCGGGGTTTGCCTTCCTTGATGGAGAATGAATTTTTAAATGCGTGTAAGTCATGACAGCTGAGGACAGGAATCTACGCAAAGCCCCGTTCCCTCCACGGCTCTGCCACTCGATGGCTGACAGACCGCTCCACAGGGCGAAAAGGGCTGCAGTCGGTTCTGCATCATTAGCAGGATAATGGGCGAAGTCCCAGCCATCGCGATCTCCATGACCCGCAGCGATGGCTGAGGCAGAGTGAGAACAGCCACCTTCTCCTCTGCAGGTGGAGACACGTTGGGCAGCACTGGTGCTGGCAAGGGATGGGAATGCTCTTAGTGATGGAGGATTGGTAGAGGCAGGAGGCCTCTAGAGGATACCCAGCCTTGGGTAGCGCTGAGAGGAAGGAGGGTCCCCCCACCTGAAAGGAGGGGATGTCTGGGGCCTGATCCAGCCCTTTTTGCAAGCTTTGAGGTTGAGCAGTTTTGCGCCATTAAGTGAGAGGTGTTGAGTGTCTGGTTCCTCTGGACAGTGCTTGCTTGTGGGGGTCCACGTGTGTACCCAGCCTGTGGTCCCCGAGGCTAGGGGTTCCAAAGCATTTAGATGTCCAGGTTCTGGTGGGTTCCAGTAGAAGTTGGATCTTTATTGCCATAATCTCTGGAGGGTCCCAACCCAAGACATCGCCCTTCCTGCCACTGCCCTGTGGCCATAAATCCACGAAGTGTTTTAGTTCTACCATCTGCTAATGAATTAATGACCTATAGTCATCTTAAAGAAAAACCCTTTCAGAAATTTCTTTTTGGACTTTAATTTAATTTATAGATCATTTAAAAGTCTAAAATGAGGGGCTATTTTTAAAGTTCATCAGAGTGCAAGGTTTTTGATTTAAAACCACTGTTGTGCAGAGCTGCACCTATTTACAGAGCAGTGTGTGTGACCATGATGGTGGCAGTCAGTGGCAGGTTGTGCCGTTGAGTTTTGCATCCACTCTTGTCGGCAAGGATCACCGGGCACTGGTACCTGGATGAGGTGAGACCTCCTTGCTTGTGCTGAGACCCTTTTCTCTAAGAATTTGAGCCTTGAGGAGAAAGTTGTTGCTCTGTTCCTCAGCAAGCTACAGTTCACCATCATGATTAAGCTATGGTTCATGATCATGATCATGAGCTGAGATACGGAAGTTGGCCTGGCAGAGCTTAAGCTCCCGAGCTCCATCCATCAGGGATGCCTTGGTGTGTCCTGAAGACTGCTGCTGTGACCCTTGGAAAGTGATGGCCAGACAAAGCTGGGTTCTCTGGTGTGTAATAAAAGCTTCAGTGCATATCGTAAGGAGACCCTGATACAAGCTCTTAAAAGCTCAGAGGTCTGAAGCTGCTTTGAGGCTACTCCCTGTCTGTCAGACTTGCTGGTATCTGGTGTGTTTGGAGGCTGACCTGACACCCTGCCCCATCGGTGGTGGGACAAGGATTTGGTCACAGAAGAGGGGAAGTCAAGACAGCCTCCGTGTGAAGCAGAAGGCACCTTTAAAAATTGGCAGAAAGTAATTTCCCAGCCCCACGTAGGAGGCCCAGGCAGAGAGCCAACCAGACTTGCTGGAGGTGATGAAAATTGAGACCTGTGGAAACAGGCACCAAAACCAGTTGCTTCAGCAATCCATCACCGGGGCTCCACCACTTGGACAGCCACCAAGGCCTTGCCTGTGCTCTGGCACCAGGAGGTGACATATGAAGAGACGTCCTGGAGACCGTTGCTCTGTCTTTGGCTTCTCCCCCTCCTGAAGAAGTCACAGCTGTTTGCAGGGGCTCCTCAGAGCGTCTGTGAGCAGCAGCAGCCTCCTCAGAAGACTCCTTCATCTTTGAGGGAGATCCCAAGGGATTTGCTAGTCAGATCCCAAGGGATCTCCTTGCTTCAGAAAGAGGCAGGGCCAGCTGGGTGGAACCAGGTGCATCCCGCAATCTGGCTTGGTCTGTGCAGCAATGGGGTGAACTCCAGGAAAGGAGGGATGAGTGTGAATGGCGCCTACATGCCCTCTGCCTGGGGAAGGATCCGGCCTCCTTGTGGACGGCTTGTCCATACCAAAGGATGGCATCAAGACGATAAAGTCATGGCCAACCTTGGGGCCTTCTTTCCATCACTTGGGGCCTTCCCAGGCTGGGGGAGCAGGAGGGTGTGGGGTCCATCAAGGGTGCCCCAATCCGGGTCAGCCTCTCCCCAACATCCTCTTGTCTTCCCACTGGATGCCACTGAGGTGGTCATCAGCAGCACAAACTCCTGCAACACATGAAGGCTGATTCCCAATCTCAAGTGCAATGGGGCTCCCCAGCATTTTGAGGGGCAGGGTGCTAAACATTGAGGCACTGCAGTCGCTGTCTGCAAGACGCTCTCACTCCTTCCAACCACGGCTGGCACGCAAAAGCCTCGCTAAAAATAGTTGAGCACAATAGGGACGGAGCCCTGCTCCACACAGCCCCCTCCGCTCTCCCCCCTCCTGCTCGCCGTAATGACCCTGCAAACACTAAATGGCATCTGAGTGCATTAAGCAGCAAACTCTCCGGTGACATAGCAATTACGGCTCTGAAATAGATTTGGTGCGTCACGGAAGATAAGGGTTTTGAAAGTTTCTGTTGTGATTATAGCTTGTAACTCCAACAAATAACAGGCTTGGTAATAAGAGGCTGCCAGCACAGCTATTGTGGTTCTCTCTCACTGATGGCACGTAAATTGCTATTAATGTCCTAAGTGTACTTGAATATGCCAGTCTCGGGGCGGTGGAGTTGGCTCTGTGTCTCTCTTTACGTGGCCTGTCATTGTCGGGCTGATAATCTACAGTAATTGCTGCCTCTTGCAGCGGTCCAAGACGTGTAAGGGTGGATATTGCATCTCAGGGACCACAGGGACGGTGGGTCGGGGCCCGGGTGCGGATGGAAGCTGGTGGGGGTAGTGGGCACAGCAAGCCCTGGGTCTCTGCAGGCTGGTAATGTTCGTGCATAGTCTGGTTTCATGCTTGCACCCAAGATGAAGTGGAACGCGATTTGCTAACCTGCTAGCAAGCTCAGGTCGCAGTTCCTGTCTTCCTTGCTGTTGCCTGAACCCCTTTGCAAGTGAGCGTGTTTGCACACTTCCATGTGCACATAGAAGAACACACAAGCCTGTATGTGCACGCCTCTGTCTTTTTTGCTTTGTGCGTGTCCCGCTGCGAGGTGGTTTCATCCCTCAAAACATGGGTTCCCACGGCTCACCTGTGGTCAGCTCTTTGCTCCCATCTCAGCTGCCTCTTGGGCAGGCAGGAGCTGGTCAGCAGTGTGGACAACCCACCGGTAAGTCCTGGACAGCTGCTTGGCGCCTCGGGGCGATGAGGCTTTTCCTACCCTTACCCCACTTTGAGGGTCTGCAGGGTCCCAGCTAGCAGGGCCAGTGATGGATGCCCTGTGCCAGGAGGCAGCAGGACAGGCAGCCAGAGAGGGCAAAGCAGCCCGGGCACGCCTAAAGCGACTCAAGCTCGGGCGGTGGTTAGGAAGGACTAATTAGCCAAGCACTGAATCAATGTCAGGGCAAGCAGAGGAGGGTGGGTGCAACATCTGCTCCTCTCCGAAGGGGATGGCAGTGGCGGAGGAGCAGCTTCTGTGCGCTGCTGGCTCCTGCCTGTGGCAGCCAGGGCCCTCTGGTAGCTCTGCTCTCGAGAGGCTGGAGAATCTGGCTCTGTGTCTGTTTTTAGGAGAAGAAACAAATTTTCCGCCATGCTTTGCTGTATGAACCCTCAGATGGGATGTGGTGGTGGCACCTCCATTGCGCTGTGGCTTGGGGTCCCTCGAGGAGGGGTGACAGGGAGCGTGGAGGACCAGCCCTGGGGCGGCAGAAATTTGTTTGTGGCTTTACTGCAAAGCGAGGAGGGGAAGGCTCTGCGTTGGGAGCAGAGAAGTGGCCCAAATCCCCGAACGCGGCCTTCACGGTGACATGGTGACGTTGTCTTCCCTGCGGCAAGGTTTGGTGCTGATGGCTTCCCCCCACACAGGGACCACACAGCAGGAGGGGTGCCCGGAAAGGCGGTGAGGGGGGACATGGAGCAATGCTGGGGGACACGGCACGGCTCAGAGGTCCCTTGAGACCCATCGCTTGTTCTGTGTGTTCGTAGGACTTGGGTCCAGATGACATCCCAGGGTGGCCTTTCTGGAGTGAGGTGTTTGCTATTTTCCTCCTTCCATATGGGGAAGGGTCCTATTTGGGGGTAAAAAAAACCCGAAGCAACCAGTGTTCAGGGTTTCTGCAGAAAAATATGTTTTTTTAAAGGACAGATTTTCCACGAGCACTTGCAATTTATCAAAACCCCTGTTTTTGACAGAATTGTTTCTGGACCCATCCCACTGATGGAGCTGTGGTGGGATGGGGGAGCCAGAGGGGACATCTTTGCCTCCTACATCGGCCCCTGCTGAGAGAGAAGCAGGGAGGTCCGAGGCGGATGGGTGGCTTGGGTAGGGCTGGGTGTACGGTTGGGTGACTGACATCTCCGTGTCTCCCTTCCTGCAGGCTAATGGAGGTTGGCAAGACGCTACTACCCCGTCGTCAGTGACCTCCCCCACAGAAGGCCCTGGCAGCGTTCACTCTGATACCTCCAACTGATCTCCCAGCAAATTGCATCCCTGGCTGAGCCGGCCCCGGCGGGGGCGGGAGGGGAGGGGGCCTCTCCTAACACCGCAGCAGTCAGACTGGAGGTGAACCCAATCAGCACACACAAGAAGACTCCTTCTCTTCTCTTCTCTTCGTCGGGATGCTTTTTTCAGCCAATCTGGACACTTCTTTATACTTTCTTCCCTTTCTTTTCTGGGTAGAAGCCGCTCTCCCCCTCCCTGCCACCGCCACAACACCACTCCCTTCCCCTCACCCCTTCCCACCGAAGGATGTGTCGACAGGTAGAAGAATTTTAAGGAGGAAAAGCAAAAATCAACTGCCGCCACACAAACCAACCCCAAAGCAGTGTACGGCCTCACGCTGGGCATCTTTCTGAGGAGCCACAAACGTACCTCAGTCGCATCTCACTCCTTTACTCGCAGGCAGCCCCTCTCACCCCCCCGTCTCTCACGCTACCTCTCCGTAGGGAAACGCCACTGCAGCCCTGCTGCCGCCTCGTCTCCGCCGGCCCTGGCCACAGCCAAGCACATCGCCTCCCCGCGCCCAGCCCTGCCTCGGTGAGCTGTCCCTCGGGCACTGCTGGTGACAGGGTGGGTGGACGCAGCCTCCCATGCACATAGGAGAAGGAGCCGGTGTGCTCTCCTTTGCTTCCAAAAGGTACCGACCCATTCCCAGCCCTGGGAAGCCAATGACTCTTCCTGGTCCCTGCCCTGCTCTGCTGCACATCCCAAAGCTGGATGAGCCATGAAACCCCACCATCCTCCTTGCCCGCTGTTGAAGGGGAGGAGAGGGAGGGAAGGAAACAAGGCAGAGGTGGACAAGAAATGGCCATCTCTGATAACGAAGGCACTGAGCATCTCCGCGGTGTTGTACAGGATCAGGCGTAGATGATTGATGGGACCCCAGCAATTTTCTCACAGCACCTAGGGAGGCCGGTGGTGGAGTTTTTTCTGGCAAGGAGAGTGTCAGAGGGTGTTGGCTCGTGTTTCTGGGGGCGTGCCGTGCTGTGGAAGAGGAGGAGGTGGGTTCCCCAGCGCAGGCAGGACCCACAGAGGTTGGTGGCACCCACTGCGTTCCCAAAGCCCTGCTAGGCGGGCGGTGAGGGACAGGCAGCAGGATCCCAGGGGCTGGATGCGGTGGGGTGAGCACGTTGGGTGCTTTTGGTAATGCTTAATGCAACAGGTTTGCTTGACGGTGAAGGCTCTGCAAGACAGGTGGATGCCCTGCTTGGGGATAGCTTTCAACTGATGCTGCTGGTTTTATCCGGGGAGTGGCATCCCAAGTCATGGGAGCACTCGTGGGGTTTCTGGTCCACTTTTTGGACAAGTGGTGATGGGTGGTAAGCAAGGCTTCATCCTGCTGAAACACTCCTTCAGGCAGCCAACGCTGGGAGGACACCGCTTTTGTTGAAGAGTGGGGTGCAGAGGCACCGGTTTGCCCCAGGCAATGGGCTGAGCTGCAGAAAAGTGCCAGGGCGGTACTTTTGGCCGCTGGTTCTTCCAGTAGGCACAAGGAGGCTGAGCTGGCCCACAGCAAGACCCTGGGTGTCGTGGGGACCAGTGTGGGTTCAGCATGTCTGGCACCTTGTGATGGATCCAAATACCTCTTGGCTGCATCTCATGCTCTTGCATGTCCATGCCCACCCTGCCCATGCTGGTGCCAGCCATCTCGAGATGGAAACTGCCAGCACAGAGCAGCATTAAGCAGGAACCATTTAAAATTAAAGCTCTGCCAGAAAAATTTCCACCTTTCTGCTGGAAAAAATAATGGTGGTTGGCCTGCAGGCCACAGCAGTGGCGTGCCCACAGCTCTGACACGCTGTCATCTTGCAGCGTGGGGCCAGCAGCAAGACTCGCCTGAAGTGGAGGTGAAGCCTGCCTTTCCCTGGGGAACAAGCCCAGAAGGCTCCAAAACATCTGCTTTTAAATTTGTGACCTTCCCCCAAATACGAAAAGTCCCAGTTCAGTGGATTGTTTTGTTTCTGAGCTGGTGGGAACAGAGTAGAACACAAAAGGTGGATGAGAAACAGCACGAGCTGCTCCTTGCTTAGTTCTTACATCTCCAGTGGTGAGACCCTTTCTGCTCCTCGTTTCGCATCCCTGCCTGGGGACAGGGACGTTGCAGAGCATGATGTGATGTGCGAGGTCTAGGGCTGCCTCCCAGCTGGGAATATGTTAAGAGCAACGAGAAGGTTGTTTCCCTGTGAGGACGGTTAGGAGGTGCTGCCCATCTTTCCAAGCCACTGTGCACCTTCCCGCTCTCCTCCTCCTCCTGTGGCCTCCCCCAGTGCATCCTTTTAACCATTTCCAGCTTATTTTATGTGAAACCGTTCCGGTAAAGCATTTCAGGGACGCGGGACCGGGTCAGGTCTGTTCTTCAGAGTGGCAGCAGTGCTGTGCCTGCGGGAATGCCACGGTACCTCTTGGAAACCAACTGGGGATGAGCTGAAATCACCCGCTTAGCGGAGCTGGCCCATGCTGGGGCTGCCTTCCCTTGCCCTGCAACCGCTGCCCCTCCTGCCTGCACCCCCTGCCCGCAGCACCCCCTGCCCGGGCAGGGCACTTGCTCCTCCACGGTACTTTGCAAATCACCTCCTGGGTTCCCCCATTGGTCCCTCCGGTTCGCGTTGGCGTAGCTGCTCGCTTGCCTTTTTCTTTGCTTTTTTGGCGGGGGGGGAGGTTTGTTTCTCCTCCCTTCCCCCCCCCCAACCCCGAGTGTTGTGGGTTTTTTTCTTCTTCCTTTTTTTTAATTATTTTTTTCTGCCCAGAAAAACCTGACTTCGATACCAAAAAACCAAAACAAAACAAAAAAACAAAAAACAAACAAAAAAACCTGCAGAAACTCAAAAAAAATAAAAACAAAAAAAAACCCACAAAAAACTCGACGACTCTTTCAGCTTTATTAACATTTTCCATTGTTTCTTGCGATTTGTGTCTCGTTCTTTGTAGTATTGATGATAATGAACATTTGATAATGAATGTTCTTGTATATTCAGATAAAGGAGAAAAAAAAACCAAAAACGCAGTCGGAATTTAATAGTGTTTATAATAAAAGAATAAAAAATGACCCTCTTAGCACGCAAAATTGAACAGGGGGAAGGTCCCGTCCCTGTTCTTTCTGTGGCAACAAGCGCTTCATTCCTGTATAGTTTATAACATCAAACTACCTACATTCATCTTCTTTTATTTGGTTTGTTTTTCCCATGGTTTTTTTTCCATTTTCTCGCATTTGTGAATTAGTTCAAGAATGCTAGAAAAGTGTAGAGTTGTGCACACTCATTTCTTCTTACACAATGTTTAAAAAGTGACGGTAATTCATTTTGTAAAACTTTAAAAAGAAAAAAAATGGTTGGAATAGTGAGCATTAATAGGTACAGTCTAACACTTTATGTTTCTTAACGTTGAGACCCAGAAATTACCTTTTATTTTAATTTTTTGGCATTATTTGGGAGGGGAGGGGGGCCTTTGATGATGATGCTGAGTTTATTTTGACCTGTCTGAGGCGACAGCCTTGCCGCTTCCCCTGTGGTTTTGAGCTGTGACCCTGTGATGTGAAAAGTGATGGTGGTGTTTTTGGAGGGGGTGTTTCTCTTCTCCGGGAGGGTCCCCACTCCTTTTGATGCCCAACCCCAGAAGATCCTTGGGTGGCTGCTCTGGGGCTGAGCGGGGGCATTACGGCTCCGGAGAGGGACATAATCCCGAGAGGTTTTTGGGGAGGAGATGCCGAGGAGTGACGGGTAGTCGGGTGCTGAGCCTCTGTGGGTCTCCATGCCTGGGGGCGATGCTGAGCTGCCTGGATGTGAGGAAAGGGCATGAATCCTCCCAAAAAGCGTAGGCAGTGGTGGGCTTCAATGCCCTTATGCTCTGCCCTGAATCCTGGTGGCACGCTTTGCCCTGAGGGTTTGCTGCAAGAGCCCTGGCTTGGAGGCACCCATCAGCCCAACCACAGCTCTTGGCCCCAAAATGATGGCTTCGGAGCAAGGAAGGTACCAACCTCATTTCGACCATGGACCATGGACGTTGTTGAGCATGGGGTCTCACAGCCTGGCCCCAAGCCCCAGCTGCGCAGGGGCGCTGGGAAGGAGGAGGGACAAGGGACAGGAAGTGGCAGCCCCCCAGCCATGGTGGGACAAGGCCAAAATGCCCCCAAATATAGCCCAAAATCTCAGTGGCTGCTGAGGGGGGTTGAAGGAGAAGCGCTGAGGAGGACACCGTTTGGCATTGCTTTAGTTTTCTCTTAAAAGTTTCCCTGTTCCACACACCCCCCTCCCCCCCAAAAAAAACCCCTGAGCTTTTCACATCACTGAACAGTTTAGGGTTTGGGGTGTTATTTTTAATCCCAAGGTTTCCTGGAGTCCTTTTGTTTTCATACACCTTTATTATTATTATTATTATTATTATTATTAAGATGATGTAAATCAGACATTGCCTGGGGGGTTGGTTTTGTCAGTTTGCTTTTTTTGTTCTTGCAAAGCCCTTTCTGTCCCTTGTAAAGATGATCCAATTGTTCTGAATTGCTTTTTCTTTTCTATTTTTTCCCCATCTTCTTTTTCTCTTCCTAATGGATTCCAAATATTAAAAAAAAAAAAAGAAAAAACCCTAAAAAAAAAAGACTCTCTGTTCCGACCTGGTTTTGAAACTTTAAGCTTTTCTGCTTCTGTAAAGAAAAAAAAAGGCCTCTGTCTTTCTGATCTCAATTGAGACTTTTATGTTCTATGAAGATACTAACAAGGTGTAGGTTTTACAGTTTCCTGATTTGTACTGGTAATGCATATTCCAAATAAATAGTTTCTTTTGTTGCAAAAAAAAAAAAACAAAAAAAAAACCAAAAAAACACTTTAAACCAAACCTGGTGTATTTTTTGGGAGGAAAGTGAGATGCCCTGGAGGTTCCCCCCATGGGGATGCAGGGGGCAGGAAGGGTTTGGGGTGCAGCGGCGGGGTGAGCAGAGGTAATAGCCTGGCGTTCTGTCCTGCTCCTGGTGGTGGGATCTTGGGAGCTGGAGGGATGCGATTCAGGGGTGATGCCTGATGCGCAGCATCCCCGCTGGTCCCAGCACCTCCCCCTGTGCCTCAGTTTCCCTGGGCAGGGGGAGGCGAGTGCTCCTGGACACACGGATTTGTCCATGCAAAAAGCATTTTCAAGCTTTCATTTTCATTGCTTGTTCACTGCTTTTTTTTGGACTTCTAGTGCACTTCTTTCCAAAAAAGCTAGAAAGGGGATTTTCTTTGTCACACCCAGGGATGGGGCAGGGCTGGGGGGCAGGGCTGGGGAGCAGGGGAAGGGTTCATGGTTTCTCGTGTTTTCCTGGGGGTTTTAGTTTAAAAAAATTAAAATTTTTAAAATGTTTCTGAGCAAAAAGTAATTTTAAATTTAAAAATAATTTGCAATTTAAAAAAGAGCGGGGGGGGTGAAAACCAGGACAGCTTTGCCACGTCCCCAGAGATGGAGTTATTAGATGAAAAAGGGGGCAAGAGTAGAGGGTGGCTGTGATTCCCTGGCTCCCGAGCTGGAGAAAGGCGAGCAGGATCCCTGCCACAAACCCCTCTGACACCCCATGGGGACCGAGGTGGAGGGAAAGAAGCTCCCAGGGAGCCCTAGGGGAGTGGCACAAGGATGCTGGAGCTTCCCTATAGCTGCTGCCCGCGCTCCCCCATGTATTTCTTGTCAATGATTATTCAATCTCCAGCCTGACCTTTCTCTTCTAAATAACACAGCAATATCGGCGCGGGCCAGCCTCCAGCTCCGGCTGCAAATTAACTGTATCGCTCTCCGGCAGGAGACCTGAGGAGCCCCCCCCGGCCCCCATGCTGCCAGACCACCCCAGGAATTATCTCCCTCCAACGGTGCTCTCCTAATACCAGTTTAAATATCATCTTGCTCCCAGCTGTTTAATTCTAATAAATGTTCATCCCGGCTCCAAACAGAGAAATGCTAAGTCTCACTGGGCCCCGATGAGAAAATTGCCCCAAAAAGGCAGGTGGCAGGAGCTGATGCTGGGAGGAGGTAATGTGATGCTGTCCGGGCTGGGGGAGACACGCATCCTTTGGGTGCCGGGGTGGGTTTGAGCATGTCACAACCTCCCTCCCCCAAAAGAAAAAGAAAAAGAGATGATTTTAAGATGGGAAAAGGGCACATGCAGCTTCCCAGAATGGGGGTGAGTGGAGGAGCCACACTGGGTGCAGCATCCCCCCCCCCACCAGCTGCTTGTGGCTGAAAGAGAAAACGAATCCACATGAACCAAACTGGATTGTTTGCGTTTTCCTTGCTTTCCATCTCCTTCCCTCTCTCCGCATCCACACCTTTTCCTTCTGCTGGTGCTGCCCATCCTTCTCCCCCTGCCACTCACTTATCATTGGGATATTTTTTTTTCCCCCTATTTCCCCCCATTTGGGCAACAAAGTTCAGCCCTGGGTGAGAGCAAACCCTGAGGGCAGGGTCCTGTGCTTTTTCTATTTCACATTATAATATTTTAGGCCAAGAAGTGGAAAAAAAAGACATGGTATGCACCGAGACCCATGGATGCCCATGGCAAAAGCTGCAAAAGGCTTTCGGTGAGCAGAACCCTGGTGATGTGCCAATGCCCTGGGATGTGCCAGGTCCCTCCCAAGCTCCCTGGGGCATGTCCTGACCCATGCAACGCCTCTTGAGGCTTTTTCTCCCCATAGGCAGCTGCCAGCACCTCCCTGGCCCCTGCCTGCCAGGCTGGGGTCCCCACCGCCCTCCCTGCCCGCTCCCACCCGTCCCCATGCCAGGAGCTCTAGCCCAGGGCCGCCACCAGCCACCACGGGGGCAAACTGCCGGCGTGCAGGGGCTGGTGAAGCACACCCCAGTTATTAATAATCCTTCCAAACTAACCGAGGGGTTGGGAGGCATTAAAGTTATAGTTTGCAGTAAAGCCCCCGTCCGTTTGCTGGAGAGTTTAATATATGGCAGGAAGTTTCGCCTATAAAAGGCGAGGGTTATGTTTTTCTCCAGTTCACCGGGAGTCTGTAACTTACGACCTCCATAAACGTGAGTGGGTCTCGCAAGTCAGCCCATCAGTCTTTGGAGTAATTCTGCTTTGTAGTAAAATATTTTATTGTGCCTTGGATGCAGGCAGCCCCGCCCTGGGTGGGCAGGGGGATGGTGGCTGTCCCCGGGTCCCTCCTCTGCCTGCACCATGGGGACGGTGTCGAGGGGTGATGCTGCCTGTCCTTTGGGCATGGTGGGTGTAGGAGCCTAGAAAATAAAATAATAAAATAAAACTAAATTAATTTTTTTTAAAAATGACCCTGCCCACAGGCATGAGCTATTGGGAACATGTGCTACACCTTTTAATTATTGCTAATGAGGTAGAGTTTTAATAGCTTTATATGGGAATTGCGGTGTTCTTCTGCGCGCTGGCTGTTCAAGGTGCCAGAGCGGCACCTCTGTGCCGGGGGCTGCATGGGAAGGGGGAATCCGGCAACGGCGGTGCAGGGGTGCTCGGTGCCAGGAGAGGAGGAGAATGGCGAGGAAGGAGCCCAGAGGCGAGGGTGGATGGATGGGCACTAGCTCTGCATAGCCATGGGTGATGATGGCACAGAGGCAGGGCTGGACCAAGACCAAGCAGAAGAAATATATATATTAAAAAAACAGAAAACCTTGCCAGGTCTCCCATCCTGAGGGCCACTAAAACGCTTCATTCACCCCCAAAATCAACCCCATTTGCATGCAGCCATTGCAGGGCAGGGCAGCTGAGAGGCACTGGGAGAGCCCAGCTAATTAAAAATGCAAATGAAAGACTGAAAGACGGGGCCGCATGGCTGCTGTCGCTTTCCGAAGGCGCAAATTACAAAAGGGGTTTATTGGCAGCTTCTCATTTGGAGGCAAGTCCCCGTCCCCCCGCGGCCACCAGCCTCGCAGGATGGGCAGCCCCTGCCTGCACCGCTGCTGCAGCTGCCCAGCAGCTGGAGGAGGTTTTGTCTTTCCTCTGCTTGAAGCAACCTCCAGATCAGGGAAAAGGTGATAGAAGAAAGGATGGGAGAAAATAAAGATGCTTTTTAAAAAGAAAAAGTTTCCCTGCTTTTCGTTTGTTTTTTTTTTCCTTTGTTTTCTTCCCAGCTCTTTGTGGGAAAAGGATTCTTCAAAATGAAAAAAGAAACATAATCAGAGGCAAGTACTCACTGAAACAAATTACACAGGGACTAAAGCAGCCCAGTCCCCTGCCAGCAGCACTGGGCGTGCTTGAGCCCACACCACAAATGTGGTGCATTTCTGCTCCGTCCATCACTACATGGCTTGGGGGCATTGCTCCTAAATATTCAGTACATGCTTGGAAACACTGCCCTGGCTCAACACATAAAATCCAAGCTTCAATGCAACCAGCATGGAGAAGAAACTAAGGACAGTGGCTTTGGGGTGACCCACACAGGCTATGTCCAGAGCAAGCCCCTGAGCAAAGCTGGTCTCCCCCTGACCTTTCCAGAAATGTGCGGGTTTTGCCCAATTCTCCTGCGTTTTGGGGCGATTTGGAAGCGACGGGTGGCGATGGCAGGGACCGCTGCAGCGTTTGCTGAGGGCCGCGCCAGCAATTCTCCCACTCGCTGACTCAGCTCCAGCGCGGCTCCCTCGTCCTGCTGCTAATTAGGCTCCAGCCTCTCATCTTGTTAATAAGCTTCCAGTTCATTTGCATACAAAAAAAAACCCCAAAGAGTGAAAGCAAGCAGCTCGTTTTACCTTCAACATGTGGCTGATGCTTATGAAAATATTTAACCTTTTATTCCGGCGCAGAAGCATCTGTTCAGGCAGAGCCCGGTGTGGGCAGTGCAGCGCTTCTGCCTGCCAGCCTCTCCCAGGCAGCTGTCCGGCAGCGAGACTGCGCCGCTATAATGGGGACCCTATGGAGGGTCCCCACCAGTGCCCACCAGTGCCCAGCTAATGTAAGCCCCCGAGGCAATGGGGAGAGGCTGCTAAATACAGGGAATTTCAGCTCCTGAAATCTGTGTCCGTGGTTTGCAGCATTTCCAGAGCTTGACTGGGGCATTAAGTGGGTAAATCCTACTGAGCTGCCTCAAAAACTCATCCTTTGGGCCATGCGCAGCCATCACACGTAACGCCTTTCCCAACGAAACAAAAAGGGCCGTGCTAGTGAGACCCTGCTCCTATCCAGACCCCTCTCCTGTTGAGACCTCCTCCCCTATAGAGACCCCCCCTCTATCGAGACCCATCTCCTATCAAGACACCCCCCCCTCTCCTATCGCAACCCCTCTCCTATCAATTCTCCTCCTCTCCTATCGAGATCCCTCTCCTAGCAAGACCCCTTCTCCAGGGGCCACATTTCAGCAGCAGCCCCCGTGGGTTCTGGGAACTCACACCCAGGTAACCCCGTGAAAGGCAGCAACACCACCGGGACAGAGCCCAGCATCGCAGGCGTGAGCAGGAGTGAAGGTGAAGCTGCCGTCCCAGCTGTGGCTGCGCAGGTTATTTGATGACGATTAATTAACCTGGGACTGAGAGGTTTGCGAGGGAAGTGGGGAGCGCTGCCTGGAGCCCAGCCAGCGCGGGGCTGGTGCTGGGACGGAGGGCTCCCAGCTGCCACTGCTGCCAGCTGCCCGGTGCCGGGCGGGGGTCTCCGATAAGTCGCCTCCACTTCCAGCATGGCTGGGCTCGTGGAAAAGTCTGCTGTGCAAAAGGGCTGGCAGCTACACAGGTGTGACCTCTGTACGAAATAGAAGACATAAATATAATCATCTGTATTATGTATTTACATACATACATGCATATGTATATAGGTAGAAGTGTCTTGGTAGTGTGCTAGCTCCCAGGACCTACAACCCCCTTGGGATTTGTAATCCCGGTGAGCCCAAGCAATGTGTTTCATGCTTGGAAAAACAGGAGGGAACTGCAGTGCAAACTGGAGGTGCGGCCACCGCAGAGCTCCTCTGGGCGCAGAGCCGTCCTGCAGCAGGGTCAACAGCCACTGTGGCCAAGTGTGGCCAGTGCCATCAGTGCTGGGGTGTTGACAACATACCGTGGGGTCCCCCGCTCTCCTCCCTTTGCCGCTGGCAGTGTCACCCCTCAGAGGCCGGGCTTCCCCCTGTGCAGTGCATGTTGCGATAGCGTCAGTGCTCTGCAACACTGCTGGCGGGGCAGCCTGGTGCAGAGGAGCACGGGGACAAGCCCCGCTGCAGCTGCCGGACAAGGGATTTGATGCAGGGGACATGGTGGGCTTGGGAGCATTTTTGCTCACACACTGGAGGAAATGGGGAGGGACAGACACAATCTGCAGCCACTTAAACCTCAGACAGATCCTTCATCCCTCTAATTACAGGCAGGACGCTGGGGCTTCGCACTCGCTGCAGGGCACTGAGAGACGGTGGCCCCGTGTGTCCCGGGGAGGCAGCCGCCCTCTCGCTCTGGGTAGCCACAATGCTCCTCTGATGCTTCGGATGGAGCTTGGGCACACGGTGTGCTTTTGAAGCTCCTCCCCACCAGCTAAGCAGTGTCAGATGTTGCAGCCAGGTGGATCCCTCTGGGGTCGCCCACCATTTGGTGGCACTTTCCTGCGTGGGGCAATCCAGCCATGCTATCCTTCCCCACCCACCCGCATTTGTACCCATGTTTCAAGACCCGTTTTGCTCCCAGAGGAAAAGGCGTTCAAGGAACCTCCCTGGCTCACTGCGAAGCAAAGTTAATTAGGCTCTTTTTGGCGTATTAGTGGAGACAGTCTTATTAGAGATATTTGGCGCTAATGATATGCATGGACCCTGCTCCCATAGGAAACTGCATTTCAATAAATGGATATACAGGTCAGCCGCTACCATGTCTTTAACCAGCTCTTCTCTCACATTATACAAACTTAATTTGCTCTGAAGTCCAGCTTGTTTTTTGCTTTTTGGCGTTTGCTGACAACCCGTTCCCCCCCCTTCATTTAGCCCTGGCCACTTGCTCCTCTCCGGCTCTCCATGGGGAGCTGAATGTGGGGATAACGGTGCTCCCCCTGCTCTTGCACACACCCCCCAACGCCTCTCTAAGGTGAATTTGGGCCAGTTTAAAGGCAGAGACCAGAAACGCAGCTAGGCAGTCATTTCTGCTTGTGTACAGGTGTTTTCTCACCATGGCACAGGGATGCCCTTGAGTACTTCTGCTCCTGGGGCGAGAGGCAGCACAAGGACATCAACACAAGAGCTCCTTGGGTTCAGGTGCCCCAGACCTGTGCTGGGACCATGCCGCTGCTTCAGGCTCCAGGGATACAGCTGGCAGACCCTGAGCCCTGTCCTCAAGGTGAGACTCCCGGCTCACTCCCCCAGGTCTTTGGTGCTATTGTCTTAGCCTTGATCCCTAAATTACTATAAGCAGGTTCCTTGCTAAGCTCTGGCTGCCAGGCACCGTCTGGAAAATGATGTTTTGCAAGGATATATCCAACCTCCAACATTAAACTGGATACTGGCACCTTGCAGTGGCTAAGCGCTGACAACATCGCCTTTTCCTCCTTTCAGAAACCTGAAAGCTTGACGTGTGCTGGAAGGGAAAAAACCCCACCCGGGCCAGGGGCTGGCGAGGAGGTTTTGAAGCTGATCATGGCTGAAGGCTTGTGGGGAGCATCCCGGGAGGCTCAGCTGCACCGGGCCAGGTGGAGGGGTGCCCGAGGGCACACCTGTCCAGGGCGATCAGGGCTTCGGCCTGTCTGCTGCACGTCCTCTGCTCTGAAGGTCATCAGGGCTGTCCCTGTCCTCAGGCTCTCTCCCGGCTGTGCAGACGCTGCCTTTTGTTGGGAGGTAATAGCTGGTGTGTGACTGCAGCAATAACTCTTCCTCCCTCGCCGCAGTTCTCGGCAGGGTGGCTGCGGCCAGGGCTGCTTCTCCGGCAGGCTGATCCGTGTGCCCCAGCAGCGTGGCCGTCTCACCTGGTTTTCTCCAAGCCATTCCTGCTGATGGAGGGCAAGGAGATGCTGCCCCACGCTGCTGCAGCAGCAGGGGGGGAAGTGGTGCTGCACCCAGCAGTGTGGTGGGAAGCAGCTGGAAACAGGAGCGCCGAGCCAAATGCAAGCCAGGACCGTGCCAGTGCTGCTGCAAAGTGGAGGAGCCGCCTGTGTACTGCTGTGGCTGCTGGGGATGAAGGCATCAGGAAAGGGCACCTTGCACCATGCTGCTCCCAGTGCGGCACAGCCTGCAAACGTGTGCTGGGGCCCATCCTGTTGGCAGCATCTGAAAAAGCAACCCCGCCATGCTGTACCATTTAACCTTTTGCATCAGTGGGATGGGGTCTCGCCCAGGTCTTCCCTTCAACCCCTGGTAGATGCCGACCAGCCTGGGCGCAGCAGCATCCCGGCAGGACATAGGAAGGTATGGATGCCCAAAAGGACGGTTTGGTGTCCCCATGGCTGTCGTGGGAGATGTGCATCTGAGACCCACCTTCATGTCCTGGTTTATCACAGCTGGGCCACCTCCCTAGAGAGACCACCCAAGACTGGTCCAACAACGCTGTCAGTGTGAGCCCTCCCAACCCGTGCCAGCGTGAAGCTTCAAAGCCAAAGGAAATCTTTTCCAGGGGTCCTGAGAGGGGCCAGCACTCTCAGGTCGGGCACTGCCTGCACCATCCCTGATGTGGCAGGATGATTTTCTGGCCACAAAGCCCCACAGGCACTGTCACCACTCCTACGCTGGGCACCTGCAACTCCAGCAGTGGCCCCAACCCTTGGCAGCGGGACGGCCCCTCTCCCTGCCCTTTGATCCCACCCCCCCGCCACTGACAGCTTCCCTGAGGATGTTTTGTTGGTGGTGACACCCTTGACCATTAGCTCTTCACGCATGACTATAACGTGACATCTCTGATGCAGTGCCGCCAGCAGTTGGCGACTTCAGGGAGCAATTAAAGCCGAATGAGTCACTGCGGGCGAGAGCATCTTTGACCACACATCTCCATCGCCCTCCCGGCCCCAGCCCCACACCACCCCCTCTCCCCAGACTGCCCCAAAATGCCTTTTCCCCACGTCTTGGGTCAAGGTAGCCAGAGGGAAGGGCTGTAGGATGGGCAAGATGGATTCAGCAGGTCAGAGCCAGGTCCAGCACCAGCAGAAGGTGACCCCCCTCCTCGGGTATGGGGGTTCGGGGACATCCCAGCTCTGTCTTGGGGAGCATCCCATCTTGGGATCTTCCTGGGATCTCCTTGGGATCTTGGTGGAGATCTTCCCCGCTCCTACTCACATGCCGTCATTATTCTAAGACCAGGGAGGCCAAGGTGGTGGGTTTTTTATGCGATTAGCTGCTGAGATGAACGTTAATTAGCTTTCAATTTCCATAAAGTACCCCACTGACAGAAAGATTAGTTAAACCTGCTCACGGCTGCGGAGGATCACTCAGAAATTGGGAAGGGGCGGAGGAGGGGAGAGGGGGCAGGTAACGGAGGGGAGGATGGAAAAGGGGGCCCAAATCATGTCGCCGAGGCTTGCTGGGGGGAAAGGCAACAGGACTCTGCTGGCTGCCCACGTGCAACGTGAGGGATATAGATATGTGATGAGAGGAAGGGAAAAATAAAACCCAGGGATATCTCTGGGGCCAGACCCCACAGAAAAGGAGTGTTGCTCTGCCAGGTCTCTGCTGACCTCGCCCTTGTACCCTGAGCTGGGAGGGGAGGCTGAGCCACCTCACCCAGCAATAGCACCCATAGCAAACACAGTCCCGGAGCTCTGGGGATGGGGAGGTCGTGTTTCGATGCTTTTACGCATTTTCCCCCACCCCCTCCAAAGTAACACCCCCACCCCGTGTGAGTCGGTGCAACCCGGGGGTGCTGCAGATCTGCCACGTAATAGCAAGTGGAAGTGAATTGCAAATGACATTTCATTAACAGCTTGAATAAAGCTGTTTTCCCTCTTTTCCGCTATGCCCAAAAGCGACGGTAATCTTTCGTGCAAAGTGCTCTTCAAACCCCAAACCAACCCAACCACGCTGGGGGGGCTCTTCTGGGAGGATGTTTGCCCCCCCCACATCCTCTCCCCGTCAGTGCCTGGCTTTTGGGATGAGGCGATGCTCCTTGCAACAGGGAGGAAAATAGTGGGTGAAAGGGGCAGATGCCCACAGAGGGGTGTCCATGTCCCAGAGCAGGGCAAGAGGATGCCCAAATGCGTTTGGGCTCCCAAAAGGGAGGGAGAGCAGCTCGCTTTGGCAAAAGGTGTTTAATGCTCGGGGCAGCCCAGCAAAGCACGGCAGAGGAGCAGCCACGTGCTGCCAGGTCGCACACCCGGGACGTTCAGCACATGTTTGATGCCAGAGCCTGAGCGCAGCAAAGTGGGAATGCTGGGGCATCAGCACACCCAGCCGGGACCGTGGCATCCCTCTTCCCTGCTGCCGGAGAGGAGAGGAGAGAGCTTGATGGGAAGCAGCAAGCACCAGTGGTTCCCAGGCTGCAGATCCCAGGCTGCGTGGCCCTTTGCCGGGGCCATGCCTGGCCGGCCCAGGGGTGTCGGGTGGTGGGAGGGAGGGATGGGGCCGCTGTGCCCTTGGAGAGCGCGGCGCGCAGCTGGGCACTGCGCGGCGTCCCCGACACGGCCCGTTCCAAAGCCAGCTGAGACCCTGGGCGCCTGTTCGGCACACTGCGGCAGGAGGAGCACTCCCCCAGCCAGCATCCCACGGCACCCACCCAAAGCACCCCCAAAACACCCACGATGGCACCCCTAAAGTCACGAGTGTGATTTTCCCACACACACAGCTGCAGGTACCCCACTCCATGACCCACGAGGCCAGACGGGGGCCGGGGCCCCTGTCAGGGCGAGCGGCTCCCGTCCCCGCTCCCGCCTTTGACGTTATTCGGCTGGACAGACGGATGTCTGGGCGAATCATTTTCAACGCTCTTCCATATTCATAATGGGCTAAATATAGGGGAGCAAAGTAGGACCTGGCGGGCAAAGCCCTCCCCGTGGTCAGAGCCAATGACTTCGCTGAGACAAAATGCTGGCGTCAGCCCCGCCACGGCCCCTGGGGGGCACGGGGAACCGTACCCCGCCAGCCCCCCGACCAAGATGCAGTTGTTCGGGTGGGGTTTTTTTAGCTCCCGGTGGCCAAATTCAAAATCATGTTTTCAGCCAGTTGAGGGAGTCGGCAGAGCAGCCCAGGAGGGGGTCTGCCGGCCCCGGCACCCCCTGCCCTCCCCCGGGTCCTCTTCTTCATTAAGCGAGAAGGTTAATGATTTCAATTAGGGAGTAGGCAAGCAGCTAAATGAGTATAAATAAAGCTTTTTCTGAGCTGCTGCGGGGAGGGGGCAGGAAGGGTGTAGGGGGAGTGGGCGCTCGTGGGGCCGGTGTGGAGCTCTCATGGGAAAATACCCACCCGGGGGCTGCAGCAGGAGAAAGAGTTGCCCGTCCTGCCAAGCCGGGCCCTTCACTGGCCCCAGGATGATGTGCTTACGAAAAATACTAATAAAGTGATGACTTTTGCCCCTACACCTCCCCTCCTGCTACTCCCCGAGGAATAAAGTCTCCATCAGTGGGACCTGGCTTTCCTCCAGCCCTGGGAGACCCCTGCTCGCTCACTGGCCGCAGTGGTCCTGAGCCATGCCCGTGGCCAAAGCCATCCTCAACTTGATTCACGTGAAGAAAAAATACTGTGGAAAGTTAAAAACATCCCCATGTTATGGAAAAAGGTACCGGCTCCCTGCAGTTGCCTGTGACATCTGTTCGGTGCAATGGCTCCTGGGGACAGAGGGAAACCCCAGGCTGCAGCAAAGGTGTGCGGCTAAGCCCGAGGTAGAGTCACGCACAGGGGTACAGTCGTGGGAACCAGGTTTAATTTCGTGTCCTGCTGTGAGTTTGCATTTCAGTGTGAGACGAAGCGAGAAAAAAAATGGAGGGGGTTCTGTTCTGGGGTTTGAATTAACATATTTTGGGGCATCTGGTGTTCAAATAGCAAAGTGTGTCCCTTCCAGCACGAGTAGATCAGCTCCTGCACTGGGCTGGCTTAGCAGAAACTCGGAGCATATGCTTAATATGAGCAGTTTCACTGAATGCAAAGCAAGAAAGGTACAGGAGGTTGTATGTGCGTGTGTGTGTGTGTGTGGCTCCTTCATGCCACAGCACAGAAACACAGGCAAAATGCCCGAACCTGCTAGAAACAGCTCAGTTAGTCCCTTGAGGGGTTCGGTGCAGGTAGGTCTGCTGTTGTCTCAGGGATCCCAGAGCATCTCTGCCTTCTTTAACCCAACTGGCACTCACCAGCAGTGGATGGCTCGTGGTTTAGAGGTGGGGAAAACCCCAGATTCAGCTCACCAGTGGGGATGGGAATGGGCTGTCAGGCTGGCATTGGCCACCAAGACATTTGCAGGGCTGTGGGATGGTGGCAGCAGGAGGACGGTGGTGCTGCCCAGCTTCTGTGATGATAAGTCATGCCCTCGGTGTCCTCCAGTGCATTTTCCCCTCGTGAGAAACTCAGCAATATCTTTTCCCTGAAAAAAAAATGTATTCTGTGACTCATGGAAAAGGTGAGATAAAGTACAGCCCCCACACTTGAATAGATATGTGGCTATTTTAATAGATGAAGCAATAAATAAACCTGGTAGAGATTTTTCAAGTTTTCATTCATTTTTGATAGAGAGAAATTATTCCTTTTCCTCCATAAATATAAAAGAAGTTCTCACTAGGGAGCTGGGAGCTCACAGCACAATTTCCAGGTCCCCCAGCTTTACCCCATGGCACCCAAAGTGCCTTTTAAAGCCCCAGCTCTGGGAACTGAGGGTTTAGGTGAGAATAACTTGCATTAGAAATAAACCACGACAAAGTTTCCGGCTGTCTGGTGGAAGAAGAAAGCCAAGCACCCTAAAAACCCCAACCCTGGGAGGATTTATTTTAATTAGGTTGATTCACTTACAGCATGAAGTCTTTAAAAATAAGCATTTTAAGCCCATCCCCTGATTTCGGAAAGGCTGAGCTTGGCAGCATGGGGTGGCCGTGCCTGTCTCCTCTTTTAACTGTCAAACACAGCGACATCTCGAGAGGCTCAGGGAAAGCAGCTCTCTTCTCCGCTGCGCTGCCAGCAAGAACCTTCTCGGCACCGCCCGCAGCATGGCAGAGTCCCAAAACTCGGCCCTGGACCTCCAAAATGCCTTTCAGTTCACCTTTGAGATACGTTTATTAACTCGCCTTAATATTGATGCCCTCCATACACGTTGCCGCAGAAGGACTCTCGGCCTTGGCTAGTGTAATTATATGTTCAATATTAACGGTCTTCATCCGTCAAAGCTTGCCGGCGCGTGCCCGTCCTCGTCCCATGGGCTGGGCAAGAGCTCCACAGCCCCCAAACGCCACCCACCAGCCCTCAGAAAACCCTCTGGAGAAGAAGACAAAGATGGTGTTGAGACCATCTTCCAGCATTGGTTTAGGGATTAGACCAAAACACAAGGAAGTGCGAGCCCCCCTGTTCAGAAAAGCTTGTTTCTCTCGACTCGTTAGCCTCCTCCCACCTGATAGACCAAGGAAGCACCAAGGTGGCTGCTGGCATTGGCCAGACCAAATGAGACTGATACTTGATGGCGAGAAGACCCGACCGAAGAGGATGATGCAGCTAAGGGCCTGCAGCCAGGTCTCAAGTGGCAGCAGGAAGAGACAAGGAGCCCTTCTTGATGTGGCACGCTGCAGGCTTGGGAGACATTTGGAGAGCTGCAGATGGCTCCAGCCATGCAACCCCAATTTATTCTTCCCCAATACCTCCAGCTCCATGAGACCTTGCTTGCTTTGAGACACACTTGCTAAGCTCATGCAAGGACTGGGCAACGTGGTAGCCACAAAGAGGGGCCCAAGGGCTCTCCTTCCGTCCCACCTGCGAGCCCCTTGTGTTGCACAGAGCTGTGCCAGTGACCTTGTCTGGGAAGTCACACTGTCACCATCAGCAAATCACGGCCAGACCGGTGGCACGAGCATCCCCCATGACAGCCAGGACCCTGACCCACTGCAGAGGGTCCAGCGCAGGCTCGGGGCGGGGGCTGCGGTCCCTGGCACAGTAGTCTCCATGGGGATGGCAAAGCGAGATAAAAAGGTTTTTTTTCTAGTTGATCCTTTATGCTATTAGGGCCTTTTCCTCTGGGTAAGCATGAAGTCTGCCTCTTTCCTGGCTGTTATTAAAAGTCAGAGCTAAAATCCCTTTGGGAGTGGGGAAGGCAGATAATCCCCGCTCCTCCTGACCTTCTTTCCCTCCTCGCTTTGCAAGGTTATTGCAACTCCCCAGGAGTAGCTGCTCTACATGATATACTCCTTCCCCTCCAAAACAAAACCCCAAAGTCATTTGCACACCGGGATCCCTTCAGCCAGATGGGTCCCTGCGGCCAGAGCCAGCTGCCCCCCAAGCACCCCATCACCCATCCAGCCCAGGTGGTTATTCCTCACCCATCCATAAACAGCAGCTACAGAGACAGCTACCAATGTACATCTCAAACCTGCTAGAAGGGCAAAAGAAAAAAAAATAAGGGGAAAAAAAAATCGCCTTAAACCACCCAACTTCTATCCTATTCGTCCTCTGCAGAATAAACAGCTAAAAGCGGTTTACTCTTCTCCAGTGTCACAGACATCTGTCCCCAAGGCTGAGAAGCCCCGTGATGAATTCCAGCAGCAGGGGGGATTTTTGCCTCTGCTTTTAAAAAGCCCCCAAACTACAGGGTTTACACCAAGAAAGCGCTGATGCAGCCCTGGCCGCCACAGCTCTCGTGGTGCGGGGGATGCGGGGATGCACGCCGGGGAGAGGAGCCATGCAGGGAAGGGAGAGCTGCAGACGAACAACCTCCTGCGCTGGGATATATGCCTTTAATGGCAGGCTAATCACTTATATCGATGCTGATTTAGGGCTGGGGATGTGGAAATCCCAGGGCTGTTGGGAGGGTTGTGCGTGGCTCGAGCTACCTCTAGTGGAAAGCAGGCAGAAGCGGCCGCCCTCGGCTGCACCACTTCCACGTCAAGGGCTTGACTTACTCCAAGGGGCTTTGCATCCACCTACTTGGAAGTCTTATTACAATATTTAGCTGCGAGAAACACTTCGACCCATCACTCTCAGCCCAAACATAGATGTATGTGACTAGGCCTAGCAACTGTCCTGATTTTGGGTGGCCTTTCTCTTCCAGAAAGGCCAAGACCTGTTTATCCGGCATGGTTAGGCTGGGTGCAGAAGCTCCACATTGTTTAAGACCTCAGTGAGCTGCTCCTGACAGCCCCAGCATCCCCTCAGCAGAGTGGCCAGGCATTTTTGCAAGACCACAAGCCTATTTTCCAGAGACCTGTTTTCCTGGTACGCAGCATGGGTGACTTGGTCCCTTGAGGTCTGGCAGGGCTCTGTGACCTCCCTGTAAGGACACCCAGCGAGGCTGGGCACAGAAGGACGGGCACCTTCCTCCTTGAGCATGCTGTGCCGTCACCGGTCACTGAGACACGTTCTCAATTAGCATTGCAACCTGGATATAAATTGGGAAAAAAGGTGTTCAGTGGAGGAGCTGTCACTATCACCATTGCAATAAGCACACTCTTGCTGCAAAGGTGCATGGTTGCAAAGAGCTGACAAAAACATAAGGGATGAGCACAACCAGCTTTCCTCTGCTAGCAAAGTGCTTCAGTGGCATATCTGTGCCGAGGGGAGAGGTCCCTTTGCTGGATTTTCTAGGTGTAACCCCATGGAGACCAAAACCACTTATTGTGCCCTTCTAGCCTCAAAACCTATTGTATTTTCCACATGCACTAAAGTGATTTTATTTCAAAAAAGAAATAAAAGTTCCTTACTTGTTCACATGAATCCAGGAGCTGGCACTTTCCAAAAGGTCCCCAGATTGACTGCCCTTAACAACAGCAAAGCAGCAAGAGGAGGCAGCAGCTACAGTTGGAGCAGGGACCCCCGCTCCTCAGCTCCCTAACACCACACGGTCCTGCACCCAGAAACAACTGCTGTGAAGTACACACAGCCTTTAAAATTATGGCTGTAGCCTCTGAAGAAACAGAAACATTTTTCAGTACCTGCAGCAAGCTCTGGCCTCACAACCTTGGGATCTGCCTGGGAGAGACCTCTTGCACTAAACCTGGGGCAGGCAGATGGAAAGAGAGGCAGCTAGTTGCACCCAAACCAGAAACCACTTTCTCATGCCCTTCTTTACACTGTCACCCAAATGCAAGGGGAGAAAGCAATGCCGTCTCCCCCAGTTTCAGAAGTCCCTGAAAACGGTTGCAGAAAATGGTTAACAAGCTCTAAGTGTCAGGGACAAGTGGGGCTGATGGGAAGGATTAGACATTAATGAGAGCCATCTTCCAAAGCATTCATCACTCCGATTTCATGAGTTTCTTAATGTGGTGGGAACTCTGCCATGGCTGGATTCCTTTTATTTAAAGCAGAGATAAAAAGCTGGAGAGGTATTAATATTAATTAAGAGACAGACATTTGCAGAAACTTTCTTTACCCCGCATCACACCCAGCTCTCAGTCCCACTTCAGGGAACAACCAGATTTTTTCCAGAAAGAACCAAATTGTTCAGCAGAATTTATGAGTCTTTGTCACTTCTGCTGTGAGTTTTATCCTACAGGGCAGGAAGCAAAGGCTGCACCAGATGAAAGCTGCTCACAACCCATTTCTCTGTCCCAGGGTGTGTTGCAAATATTACCATTTTTCTTGAAATTCCCTGTGGAATTTCTGAAATGGGAAAAAAATCCTGCCCTGATGCTGAAATAAGGTCTTAATTTTTGAAAAGCAAGAAAATAAAAAAATTGGAGGGAAATGCTTGCCTGGGGAGATGTATCGAGGGGGAGCTCCAGGCGTGGGGCAGGCACTGTTGGACCGAGCCCTGCCAGTGGTGGTGGGGACACGGCTGGTGGGACCTTCACCCTGTGGTAGGGTATGGACTACGATGACACGTGCAAGAGGTTTCCCATCACAGCATGGTGCTTGGCCTGTTGCAAGTCACCCCATGTCACCCCATGGTCCTCTCTGGCCACAGGAGGGTTAATTCCCAAGCCCCCAGGACACCACAGTTTTAATTGATGGGTGGCAGAGCCGGCCAGCCCGGTCAGCATACTTCGCTTTTTGC
This sequence comes from Balaeniceps rex, assembly GCA_013401315.1. Classification (NCBI taxonomy): domain Eukaryota; kingdom Metazoa; phylum Chordata; class Aves; order Pelecaniformes; family Balaenicipitidae; genus Balaeniceps; species Balaeniceps rex. The sequence goes on from VYZW01038062.1 coordinate 163,044, forward strand.
TGCCGTTTGTCTCTTTGGGTTTTTGTCAAACTTTGTCCTTGATCTGTGCAAAACGGACTTCCTAGCCAAACACTGTCTCGGGCAGCCATCTCCAGATGACAGCGGGTAAGATGATGAGCTGCGGTTGGGAATTGTTTAAATGAAATGACACCCTGAAAACACCTGGGCAGACGCGCCGTACCTGCACCAGTGATAACAGATGGGGGAAACCGAGAACCAGGAGATGCTGCTTCTCTATGAGAGCACCACGGAACCTGGATCACCCCTCCTGATTTTCTGTATCGAGCTTAAAAGAAGAAGGAAAGCAAAAGGCAACTGCTGAGGTCAGCACAGGCTCCTCTGACTGCAGGTGTCCATGGCGCAGTGCGGGTGTCCTCTACGTAACCAGGTTTCCCAAATCTGGAGGCAACCCATGCAAAAATCCATTGCAGGGGAGTATTAAGCTAGAAAGTGGATAGCATCATGGTCTCCTTCCCCTGCAAATGTGGTTGGAGAGACACTCCTGCTTGGCCTGATCCCCCCTGAGAGCCACGGAGGCCGCAGGACCCCAAGGTGAGCACAAATCAGCCCCGAGAGCCATACAGCACAGGTGCCCAAGTCAGCAATGAGCTGCCCCATAAAAGCTGCCACCTTGCTTTAAAAAAAAAAGCTAGAGAGCTCATTAGTTAAGTGAGCTGAGGATTTTAGGTGAAAAACCTGCTGGATGTTGTAAGGCAGAGCTAACCCCTATATTAATTAAATGGGTTGAAATAGCGGCTGGGCTGGGGGAGAAGCAAAGGCAGAACAAGGTCATGTGAAATAGGGAAACTGAGGCACACAGGCCTGCCTCACCCCAGGCTAACCCTGATGTTAACAAGGTTAGCATCCCACACCCTTCCTGCATTCACATTTAAGGGATGACAGAGCCTGACCACAAACATTGCAGGAGGCCTGGCTGTTAAATGTGATGGGCAAATCCTGCCCAGGCACAGCCCCATTCCTGATGCCCCCAGCAAGGGCCAGCAGACCCTGAGGGGACGGGGATCCCCGCACAGGGAGAAGCTGCTTCGGGCTGGTGGAAGTCCCTCTTCTCCTCTCGTCCTTCAGCCGGGGACCACACATCCCAGGAGCAGGCAGAGGAATGGGGATGCACTGCTGCCTAATTTCACCCCACTGCCTCCTCAGTTGCCTTGAGCCCAGCTTCAGAAATAAAAGCGGGGGGGGGGGGGGGAAGACTTTGTAGCCTTCTGGAAAACTTTTGATTGCTGAAATAATACATGCACGGAAGAGATCAAGAGTGCTAAATAAAAATAACCAGCTCAATACGGGGGGACTGGATGAATTTGCAGCGGGGGAAGGCTAATTATATGGTCAGCCATGAAGAGAAGGGCTGCGGGTCGGTGGGGCTCCTGCCGCAGCCCCCGAGGCGCGGACGCAGCCTCAGGCCCCGTCCCTCCTCTCCCTCGGTCCGTCTGTCGTTCGAGGCTTGGCCACGAGATGGAGGCTTCTGCCCGCAGAGAGGAAAGGGGCAGCCCCGCAGAGTCCCCAGAGAGGTCCCCAGACAGTTGTGGGGTCCCTAGCCGCTGTGCCCCGTCTCCTGGGGACATGCTGGAGCTGCCCGGGCACTGCGGCCCTTTGGGACCAAGCCCCGGAGCATCCCCACAGGTGACCACTGCATCCTCATCCTCCTTGCGCACTGTCCCCGAAGCCCGGCCACCACTGGGGTTTGCTGCAAAATGCTTCTTCCCACCCTCAGCACCACTGTCCCCTTCGGGCAGGCAAAGGGGTCTGGTGTGGCCGACTCCCACGAGATGCTCCTGGCCGGGGGAAAATTGTCAGGAATTTCAGTGAGACATTCCCAGCAAAAAAATCAAGTTTCAGCAAAATTGTGACACTCCCCACTTGGGATTTTTTTAACCTGGCTAGCAGGGAAATTGGGAAAAAGCGATCTGCATGGACGCTTGCTATTCCTGTGCCTCTTTAGTGAGCCAAAGGGAGCAGCAATGCCTGGCTTCTGCCATGCGTGCCAGAGCAAACAGGAAAACACCCCCAAACTCCCATTTTTATCAACATTTTTCTCTGAAAAAGGGCCCTCTCTCTGTATTATTTAGAAATTGCAGGTCTTGCCCAGGGGGAAGGGAATCCCCTTTCGTGTCTGCCCAAACCACTTTCAGCTGCAAGCACAGACACCATGTCTCCTTGTCTCCCGGGGTGCAGGTGAGGTGCCTTGGTCTCAGGGTGCCCGATTGCCCACAGGCTGCTCAAGCTGGGGTGGTGCCAGGGAGGGATCCCCTTAAATCAATGGGTAGCAGTATCTGTGCAAGGGGCAAGAACAAAGTGCCCTGCCTTTCCAATCTCTTTCTTATCCAACAGCATTGAAGATTGCTGGCAGCGTGACCCATCATCCCGCCATCCCACGGATGGGGCAACATGGCTCAAAGGGACAGTGTGGGGACAAACACCCATTGCCACCCCGGCGGGGCCACTGCACCCCCACTGCATGGGGCAGGGTGCCATCATGGCCCCATGGCGGAGGTGATTAATTAGCAGCATGGTGGCAGCGAACATGTGTCGGCCTCCACATCTGCCCCTCGACAGCAGGGCGCCGTAAGCGAGGTGTCACCGCTTTCCCGCTCACCTCCTTCTCCGACGTAATTGGCTGTGACATCCACGCCAGCTGCTCCAAGAGGCAGAAACGCCGGCCGGTCCCTGCCCAGCACCCTGACCGTGGGCAGCTCCTGCCACAGTGTTACGTGGGTGCCTGGAAGTGGGTCCCCATGGTCAGCTGTGGGGTCAGGGGCACCGAGCGGTGGCACCTATGTGTCCCTCCCCATGGGTCCCTTACACCAAGGCAGGTGGGGAGCAGAGCCAGGCAAGCAGCAGCCATTCCACACCCCAGTTTGCAAACCTTTGGATGTCAGAGGAGTTTGGTAATGCACTGGTTTCTCATGCTGCATTAGTGATTAATACAAACGTTAATAGCGTGCTGGGGGTGACTGGCTCAGCAAAGTCACTTGCAGCTTAGATGGGCTGGGACAATGAAAAGCATTTGGAGCTTTTTAGCTGGTGCTGTGCAGGCAGAGGGAGAGGGAGGCTGGCATACACTGTGCCGTACTGCTAACTAGCATGCGTGCAAGACCAGGCTTTTTATCCTTAAGAAATTTTTAAGGAGCTGATGGGACAAGTCCTATCTTCATTATCCACATGTGAGTTCCTTCGTGGGATGCACTGGGATCTCACCACTCCTGGGCATGCCCCATGAAATCCCATCCTTCCCCCAGCAGACCTAAAGTGGGAAAAACCCTGGTTAAGCATCATTCCCCAATTTCCCGAGTCAAGTCTTGGGAAGGGCTTCCCATGAGCTCTGCAAGCAAGGCAGCTGCCGTTCCCTGGCTTGGCCTCCCTGTCAGGAGCCCTCCCTGCCTCAGAAGCCCTCATCACATCCCTCTCCTTTGCCTGTCTATTTTCACAAAACTTGTAGGAACTTAATTATCTTTGAGACTTCTCCCCCTGTCAAACCATGCTGCCACGGGCCAGAAACCTTCAAGAGATAATAAAGGGAACGGACAGGCGGTGAGGACGGGAGCACCGTCTCCTCTGCAAGCAAGGTCAAAACTGTACCTCCCTCCCACCAAAGCCCTGGGCCAAACCCAAGCGCAAGGGCAGGGCGATCCCTTCCTCCCTGACTCACCGCTCCTGTAGCCACAAGTGGGAATTGGGAGGACGAAGAGGCGAGAGATGCTGGTGCTGGCCGTCAAGCAGCGGGCCAGTAATAACCTCATTATGAGGCTGGAGATGCCGGGGAGGGGGCAGATGCCATCCTTCTGCCGCCCGCGCGCCACTGGCAGCTTGCGGAGCCAGTAAGTTGTCAGCCTGTCTCCTGCCTCTCACCTTGCTTCTCATTAGCTCCCCGCCGCGCTGCCGCACAGGCAGATGGGGCAGGTCCTGTGTCCGCCTGCCGCTGCCGTGCTGGGGGGGCTGCCGGGGAGCGCCGGCTTCTGCACCGCTCCCTGCCGCATCCCCTTGGTCTCCACTGCAGGGCAGAGATGCTCTCCCCAGGGCTGGGTGGGGGCATGGCTGGCCCACATCGTGTTTCCCAGGTTGCAGACCAGTGTCTGTGCTCACCAGCTGCCTGGCCGCGGTGACTCCACTGCATCCCAGTGTGCGATCTCTCTGCTGGGAGGGCAAGCTGGTAGCAGGAAAGCTCTTGCGGCTCTGTGTAATGCAACAGCCTCGGTGGTCCTCACAGGGCCAAGATGCTCAAAGTGCCCGGGCAGCTTCACCCAGCATAAGGCAGCCAGGCCCATGCCCTAGGACGAGGGGGCATCCCTCTGCGAGACAGCATGCTGCTGTGCTTTGGGTGCCCAGGGGGTTGAGCGCAACAAGTCACCTTAGGGACCGAAGCTGCTCTTGGGCAGTTCCAACCCATAGCACATGCAGGATGTGATCCCTGCCAGAGCAAGGCAGAGAGATCCTCCAGCAACAGCAGCCAGAGCTCTGGGATGCAGCCTGGGAAGCCCCAAGGGCAGGAGAAGGACCAAGAGAAACATGAGCCCAAGGCAGCAGTCACCAGCAAGGACCAAGCCAGAAAGGACAAGCACAAGCAGAGGGAAAGGGATGTGGGGCTGCTTGGTCATTTCCTCCCAGATCCCATCTCTGGGAAAGGGACCCTACACATCACCCCAGTGTCCCACAAACCTCCTATCTTTCCGGGGCAAGAGACACATCACCTGGGGACATGAGCCTGTGCTTTCCACAAGAACAAAGCAAAGTATAAACCCCTGTATGTGTCCATAATGAGCAATGCTTCCAGGCTGGATGGACATTCCCAGCCAGAGAAGTGTTATCCAACAGTATTGCAACAGTACAGCCCTCTCTTGAGAGCAAGGGCTCCCTGCATTTATTACTGAAGTATCAAATTGCTTAAGCATCTCCAGCAGGCCAGATCTGGCAGGAGCATCACCAGTTGTGGTGGTTTCTGCTCCCCCCTTCCTGTGGGGTCTTTGTTCAAGGCTATGGGCTCCCAACACGACGGTGTGACCCACTGCAGCTGTTCTGCCATCGTGACAGTGCAAGACCCCCAGACCCACGTGCTATGGGAACGAGAACCTGCAGAAAGCATGGGTGTTCTGCCCAAGCCTAAGCACCCTGTGGTTCTTCTTCACTGACGTTGAGGACTTGCTCTGGTGATCTGAAGGAACAGTGCTGAACAGCCCCTGGGCAGGAGAGAGCTGCAGGAGGGTGATGGTGGAGCCACATCACCATGGAAAGAGATGTTCCCATGTATTCCTCTTATCCAAGTGCCCAAAACCTGAGCAACTTTATCATGCACAGGATATTCAGCCACCCTGATACCATCTTTGGCCTTGGCTACCCAGCACCACCTGGATCAGAAGCACCAAAATACTGAATTAAGGTGTTGAAGGGAGGATGGGGGGGACCCCTCCACACCCTTGCACTCTGCTGGCCTTCCCACCTTCTCCTGTGTCCAGCTTTTTGTGCCAGTCCTTACCAGAAAGGTCTGGCTCTCTTTCTAACCACAACGATTTCTCCCTCTCTGTAGGGGATTTGTGTGCTGCTCCTGCTGCAGTGACCCACACGGCCCAGCACAGCTTCTCCGGGCTCCTGCATCCTTCCCGGCCATGCCAGGGGCCAGCCCTCCTCTTGCTGCAGTCACATCGGTGTCTCTGCCGAGAGTGGTGGCCCAAAACAGACATCCTCAAGCTAATGTTTGCCTGAAGCAGCATCCAAGCTCACCACGATGAGCCATCCCTGTTGTCCTAAAGCAAACTGGGACAACTCCATACCAAAACCGCAGCGGCCGCAACAGCAGCCATCTGCCAAGCTGTGGCTGTTCACGTCAGGGGAGAACCTGGACATAGAAATAGGATTTTTTTCTGATGTTATCATGCATTTGGATAAAGCCAGGGAGCCTTTTTTGGAGGAGCAGCACAAATGCCCCCTTGGTGCCCTCCAATTCCTCCACACCCAGCCCACAAAGCTGGCGCAGCCCTGACAGCCCCTTGCCTCCCACGGGCCACCGCAGGGATGCCCCAGCTGCCAGCAGAGCTGCAAAAACACCTCTGCTCTGGAGCCACCACTTTTACTGAAGTCCTCAACCCCACAGAGGGGAGGAGGAATGGGGGGCAATGAGCCCTGGCTCAGTCTGAGGGCCAAAGCCCCAAACGAGTAGCGTTTCCACACTAATTGGGGCAGAATGAGGCTTTTTTCCTCCTTTTGTCCACGCAGGCTCCGATGCAAGGGAAGGCGCTTCAAAGGCATGCGGTACCTGTGCGAAGCGGTGGGGGTAGGAGTGTGTGTGCAAGCGTACAGAGCTATTAATTAAAATTGCTCAGTCAGATGCTATAGAGAGATTAGTTGTCACATTGTGTTAATGGCAAGCTTGGCAACGCCACAAGAAGGGGCAGGACTGCCCGCCGTCCCCTCAGCTGTTCAAGTGCCACGTTTATACCCAGCCAGAATGACTAATTGGCAGGTTTTGTAGAACAGAAGCCCCCTTGTTATTGGGAAGACATCGGTGCCTTAATGAAGGAGAGGGAGGAAGGGGACACACGGGTACCAAGCTGCCGCAGCCACCTCCAAGGTGGAGGTCCCACAGGGAGGGACAGCTGTGGTCCCATCCTCGTGGCAAAGGGGCACCAGAAGGCTGGAAAAGCCCAGGGCCATGGGATGGCTCATCAACAGGCTTCTTCACCAGTACTGCAAACCCTTGGTCATTCCCATAGCCAGAGCCCACTGAAGAGGTGGAAACATCTTCCTGGACCCCCAGCCACAGGGGATGAGCACAGGGCAGGACCCCCCCACCCTGCAGTTCATCCTCATCGGCAGGGAGCAGGTCACTTCTACCTTGGTTTTGTTCCCTGCCTCCTTTTTCCTGCTACAAGGAGGAAGGGAGCACAGAAAAAGGCTAGGGAAAGCTCCCAAATGGCTGCTCCAGGAGAGCATCACAGTCTTGGTCACTGGAGGATACCAAGCGCAGGCTAGGCAAGCACAGAGTCTACCCTGCCTTGCATCATGGCATGCAATAGGAGGCCCCCAGCACCTGGCATAGTTGTCATTTCTCCCCTTCTTCCCTTTTGGGGTCCCCTTCCAAATTTCTGCCCCCCAAATTAACTCCCCTGTGACATGGGAAGAGCTCCTAATCCAGGCCCTCTGTCCCCTCCCCACCAGCCATGGAGAAGTGCTGAGCTCTGTGCCTGGGCACAGCCTCTGGCAGAGGTTTTGGTGATCACAGGCGTTGGTGAAACAGGAAAGCCCAGACATGTTTGGTATTAGTACCACAGACTTCAAAAGGCTCAGCTGCAATGGACAATGTTTCTGCCCTCTGAGGGACAGCCCTGCCCCAAAGGAGTAGGAACCAGAGGAGAACATTCTTCTCCCCATTTTACAGAAAAAGGACACTCAGATATGGGGCCACAAAGATATATAGGTGCTCAGCACCGTCAGAACCTACATGATTTATGCACCTTGAGATCTCACCCTAATTGATTTGACAAGATGTCCCTTGGAGAAGTGAGTGGTGGGAAACTGAGGTACGGTGCAACTGTGCCACCAAGCCCAGGGTCTGGCCTAGATGGCCCCATCCAGGTGTTTGCATGAGGTTTTCAATCTGGTGATCAGCCTGTCTAGCCTAGCTAACATAGATCCCACAGGTCTGCTTCTGCCTTGAATAGCTGGTTCCCCCCCACCACAACTCTGGCTATATTTTGTGGATTCAGGCTTTCATGGTGCGCAACAGGGAGAACATGAGGATGCTGCCATAGGGCAGTAAGGCTTTTCTTCTCTCACCAGCCCCAGTTTGAGAAACACTAGAGAAATGAGACTTGTGTTAGGGGTATCAGCAAGTTTCCAAGCTGACCTGCTGCCTCAAGCTGTAACCTCTGATTGCCGTAGGTGAGGACAGATGAACCCCCACTGCTGCTGAACAAGGCCAGACACTCAGTGGGTCTGCAGTGGGAAGGTGACTTGTTCCCATGGAGGGGTGGCACAGGGTGGAGGGAGGCTGTCATCCCTCTTCCACCTCCAGGCAGATCTTCAGGCCAACAGCATCTCACCATGCCAGGCCCAAGAGACTTGGTGGTGCACAGAGTTTATCAGTAATCTTGGGCAAGAAGCAGCTTTTTACCTGGACAAAATGGCATGGCTCTGTGGCAAGATGAAAGCTGTTTGGGCATATTGTGTGCACAGCAAAACTGCAATTTCTGCATAGTAGCTATTCTACTCCAAAGCTAAGGTTGGCATGAATTGAACTTAAAACCATAGCCAGGTGGAGTCATTTCAGGCCAAATCTGAGCTCTGTGTGCCATACCTGTTTATTGCTACCCATCTAGGCTCGCTTGAAGTTAGCTCAATTATATCTACCCTCCAGCCATCAGGAACCTCAGCTGTGTTTCACAGCCATGACTGCAACCTGACCATTTCACCCAGCCTCCAAGCTGTCTGGGTATGAAGATGAGGCAGAGAGATCACCATCAACACCATTTGCTCCCTGAGGCCTGGAGGCCAGATTTGGGTAGGGTGATATGGTAGCTGGAGATGCAAAAATGTCCACAGCACTGGCGTCATTCACACTTTCAAACAGCCTGGCACTAAACAATTTTTGGGAGGTCACTGCATAATGCCTATACACAGTCCTGGAAGTCATTTCCCTCGGCCCCAGGGTCTACTTGCAGATGACCAATCAACCTGGTGTGTTATTCCTTAGCACTGCTCCAAGACAGTTCACAAACCGAACGCATACCTTCTCCATGTACTTCCCCCTACTGTTAGTTTCCTGCTGGTTTACTTTTTTCTAACTTTACCATTTCACAAGTCCTTACTAAGCAAATTTCTGCAAGTTACTCATTGCCCATCGGCAGAGACAGTAAGGGCATGTGTCCTGAAGACTTGGCTTCCTTTGCAACTGAGACTTCTTCAAACATGTACTTAATCTTTTGTTCCCAAGATTTCATACTGACCTGAATAGACCCAAGCAAGGAAAGCATTGCAGTGGACTTAAAAAAAACACAAACAAACACACCACAGTGCTGGATCCAAAGTTTTCTTTTGTTCTCTGCTTTTGACCACTTTGTCATGCACTGCCATCTCCTGTGCAGCAGTTACCTGTCACAGAAGACACTTTGTTCATGTATTTGAGGCCAAGTTCTAATCACTGAATGTAATAGGGCAAGATGAGTGATAGATTGACACAATTAATTTTCATGTTGCCACTAGTAACATTGACTTTAGGGCATTCAGTCTTTACAAGTCACTGAATGCAAAGGAAAACTTGGCTCTGATCTTTTCAGTAAAGGTCAAAAGGGTGCTCAGATCTTCATACGGGAGCTCAACTGTTCAAATGCCCTTCAGCGTTTTGAAGTCTGCCCCACTCACATGAATCTAGGAACTGCCACTCTGCATTTGCTCAGGGAGGAACCACTGAGGAGGTCGTGTACACATCTGTGGCACTACTTGAACACTCAAAACTTTCCTGAGCCTGTCTGTCTGCAGAGCACATGTAGAGCTTGAGTTTCACTGGCTGTCGATCTTCTAAAGACTGGCTCTAGCACTCAATCCTTTTCCATCTTGATCTAACCAGGGACTGATGGTGGCCAGCCCTCTAATTTGTTCCTGCTGTAGTAGCCCTTACACTGCACCACCAGCTCTCACTAGCAGGATGTCTCTCTACCCTTAGCATCCTAACCCAACTGGAAGGACACTGGTCCCCATGAGAGCAGCCATTAACAATCAGTGGATGCATGGGAGACAGGTCCCACCTGGCCTTTACACTGACAGAAGATTCTCAGAAACGAACCAGTCTTAAAGAGTCTATTCTAGCTGTGCTTATGGCAGCACTGGTTGTGTCCTGGCTTATGGCTTAGGGCCTCCAGTTTGGCATCTGGCCTGATTTTTCTCCAGGCAGAGAACTCCACAGTCCCATGGTGCTCGGTGATAGGGTGGAGAATGTAAAATGCTGTTTCAGCAGCCTGCAAAGACTGGTTTCGTGGTTCACGTCAGGAAAGTATAGCCCAGCTTCAAAGAAACTGAGGACAGAGAAATAACTAAGGCCCACAATTTACAGCCTCAGCCCCTCTGAGGGGAACTCTGACATCTGATGCACCTTCCCCACACACAGTCTTCATGACTGCATTTCTCCAACCTTCCTTTCCATGAGCCCAGCACGGAGACTTGTTAGGACAGCCCCAAACACATGACCCACCACCATCTCCTTTCCCAAGTCCCTGTCTAGCTTCTCAAAGCCCCATTGCAGCCTCAGCCTGTTAGGTGTGTGTCTTATTTGCAGCCATTTTTCCACATCTCTTTTTTTTTTTTTCTTTTTTTTTAAAACACAAATCCATCGTATATCTCTTTTGAGACAAAACAGCTTCTCAAAGATGCATTTTCTTCCAAGTGTAGATATGTATGCAGATGTCCTCCCCTCCACCAAACCTTTCTGAAAGCAAGGACCCCAAGTGGGGAAACCAGAGTGCTTTAGACACACAAGCATGTTGAATCCAGTAACAAATGGAGAAGCAGATTATTTTCAAATCCAGCCCAGATCCCTTCTTGGAGCATTCAACACAAGCTGCTGGGCTCACCAATCTGCTGACCAAATATGTTCCCTGACTCTGTATCCCCCCATGCATCCATCCCTAATGCTCCCTGACTCCATATCCCCCAGCAGACCTTTCCCTGTCCCCAGGCTGCCCATTCCTGCCCCATCCTTTCCTCTCCACCCCTCCTCCATACCCTGCTGTTGAACAATGCCTGTCCTAAGAAAACCACCCTACAAGCAGGTGAGCGACCGCAACAAAGCAGCCCTGCTATGCACGGCATCCCCGCTCACGAGCCAAGCCGGGAGATTCACCTGTGCGGCCCAGACAGTGAAGAATTGTTTGGAGCAAAATACTGTGCAATCAAGTGGAGATAGCAGAGGCAATGGGGTCAGGCAGGCTGCCTAGGGCATCTTTCATCTCCGACTTTGGGAGGTGGGGTGTAAAGTGTGCACTGGCCAGGCCCGAGGTGGGCTCAAAGGCAGCCTTGTTCCGCCAGCTATCTGCCATCTCTCTGATGTCACACGTTTCACTTGGGCAGCTCACTTCAAAGGCCCTCTTCTCGTGCTCCCTCCTTCCCCTCACCCCTTTCTCTCTTCTGGGTTTGGATTTTGCTATTGGAAGGATAATAGCCCAGCTTTCCAAAAAGCATTTTGCTGTGCAATAAAAAAAAAAAAATCAAAGATGTTTAAAGTGCAGCTGCCCAAGTTAACCCAGTTCAGTCAGGGCAGGGCTGGGACAGCCCCTGGGAAACCAAGGTCTCTCACTCTCCTTCCCTCTCATGCTCAAGCTCTCTACAAGCAGCAGTAAATCTGGGCCTATCCTGGCTCCCCCAGCACCCAAAATCCTCCTCCACTGACAAGGGGCTCCCCCTAGTACCTGCATCCACCAGACATTTGCTATGGGGAGCTCTGTGTCCTAGCTCCTGCCAGCCACACATGCAGCCCCAAGCAGAGGTCCAATTTTGGCTAGAGTTTCTAGTGCAATTGTAAAACCCCCCTTGAACCATATCAAACACCACCTTGGCATACCCATGGCAGCAGGGTACACAGCATCCACCTCCACAGCACTTGCTGGGTGCCTTGAGGCACATCCTGCAGGCAGGAGGCCAAAATACCAGCCATGATGTGTTGGCCATGCCAAGACAAGACATCTTGCTCAGCTGCAGCCTCTTGTTGAACAACTGTACCTCTGCCAAGCTACACAAACTTGTCCAACGCTGCACAAGAGAAAGGTGGCATTTCAAAAGGCTAATAAGACTCTGGATGCAGGTTGCCTACTGGGAGAACGTGCATCCCAGTAAGCAAACCCTAAAGAGTAGAACGTATTCAGATACAGCCTGGGAAAAAGACCCTGGCCAAAAGCCATTTCCATTTTTTGTCCTAAGCATTCAAAAACTCATGTGCCCTCAATTAAGTACTGGGTGATTTCTGGTTTTTGAGTTGAAGGAGTTCAGCAAAGGCAGTTTCAAGCTTTTTTCCACAACTGGAAATTGTAGCAAATATCTTTTTGCACATACCACGCTTCCAGAAGCAGGGGATTTAGAAGGTGAAAAAAAAAAAGCTGTGGGCAGTGTGCTCTAGGGATGTGGAGGAGGGCTGGTACCCAGCAGGGGCCCAGAGATCCTGGAGAGAAGCTGTTTGAGATGCACCACCATGCAGTTACCCATATCAGCACACCCACTGCCATGCACCACCCTCTTCACATGGCAGCTGCTTCACTGCATGGGCATCTGATGGCTATTCATTCCTTGGCTCACCTCTACACTGATGTTGTTTCAGTTCTGGTGACAGTAGCAGGAAAAGGTGCATCAAAATTCAAATAAAAAGATGTAAAATTCAGTATAAGGAAGCAAAATCACATCCTCTCCAGACCCACCAGCCTGCTGACCCTTACTCAGGGCGCATGAACTCCCAGCCATGACTTCTCTAGAGCAAACCAAGCCTGCCTGAAGGGCAGCTAACAGCTTGTCTCACTTGAGTGACGCTCTGATCCTAGCCATCGGACTGCACAGGCAGCAGCCCCTGAAGGTCCCCCTGAATCACTCTGGCTTCTGCTCACACCCCGACACCCTCCCCTGGGCAGGCAGGAGCCAAGATGCATTGCTGCCCCTCCTCTGCCCAAATCCTGCTGGGGACCTCCAGCCCCAAGCGCCCTCTCAGCAGCACCTCACCCCATGCGGAGAGGGGATGCAAGTCGCATCAAGGAAGCCATTTTGAGGCCTTGGGGAACATAACGTCAGAAATCCCTAGAGGTCCTTTTTTGATGCTGACAGCTCGGAGAGAGGCGAGGTACCCTGAATACCAGCCGCGTAAGCAGCAGCCTTCGCTCCCCAACCCAAGCATCCACAGCAGGATTTAAGGGATTCGCAGAACTTACTGGCAGGTATTAAAAGTTCACTGGGGCTGTAATAGCAATCTGTCAGCCTGCCGCTAATCCATCTTGACAGAAACTTTATAAGAAGCTGAAGTGTGTTAAATAGTCCTGGAGTTTAAGCAGAGCAAACACAAGGAGGGTGGTTTAAAGCAAAGGCTGTTTTTCCTTGGACCTCTGACCAAAAGCCCAAGGGCCAGCTCAGGGTTTGACTCTGTAAATGGCTTCTCTCCTGAAGGAGAAAAAGGAGACACACCTTTAGAAAGCACCATCACCCAGGCAGCACCAAGCAACACCCTCAGCACCCGACGGGCTGTCCTGCGGGCAGCTAGTGCACAAGCAGCAACGCACAATAGCGGCTCTGTGCACTTGCCCAGCCACCCGCGCCCCGGGAGGTGGGGGACAGCTCACCAGAGGGGTGCTCACAGGGACCATCTGATGCACCTGCACTCACCTTGGAGTCAAGAATGCAAATAATTCACATCTACAAATCCTGGGAAACCCATTAGTGCTGAAACTGGATCCATTCACTCCGCGAGGAAAGTTTGCCCAAGTCTACACGTCGCTGCGGTTTCGAGGACGGTTTTATCAGCTGGTTATCACAGAGCCCTCAGTCTGGGCTGCATCACGCAGGTGGTGTGTCGAGAGTGGTATTTTGTGTCCTCCAACCCATGGATGTTAACAGACAGGACAACCAGCTGCACCCTCCTGGGAAAAGCAGCTCAGAAGGTCTCCCCCAGGACAGCCAGCAGCATTAGGGTGGCACACCAGTTACCCACCAGTATGCAGCACACCAAAAGCACAGCTCAGAATAATAGGACTGCAGCCTGCCCAGCACTGAAGAGCAGCTTCCCATCGCTCTCCAACATAAAGGTGAGGCTTCTAGATGCACTGTAGTTTTTATTAGGCACCAGCAGCTGAGATGCCACATCCAGTGGGTTCCCACACCAGGACTGCAAACACATCACAGGAGCAAGTTTGTGTGTGTTGGCACTGCTCTGAATATTCCCTGCAGCCAGTTTGCTCTGGAGCGGATGGCAAAGTTTCATCACCATATCTACATTTCACTGCTCTATTTCCCATGGACATCCCAAGCCTTTTACCTTTTAGCTAAGGGTCCTGCCCCCTCACTGAAGCATCCCATGCAGCAGAAAGCCCCACCAGGAACACAGTTATCATTAGGGTGACTCAAGACATCTACACAGAAGGAAGCTTGCACACTGTTAAACCCTCAGTGGGAGCCTCCAGAGGACTTTCACCCTCAAGTTCACTAGAGCTTGCTGCTAAGAGAGGGGTGGAGAGCAAGACCTTTAGCCAGAAAGAAGAGTAAAGGACTTTCTCTTACGACCCTGCCAAGACACCAGCCACTGGGATCAGAGGCCGATAAATAACAGCATATCCCTGACCCATTTTGGCCAGGTCTCCCAAGAGAGGAAAAGAACACACCAGTAGCAGTAATGCATCTCCTCCACCACTTTAGCACATCAAGTGTACTCATGGGTCTCAGCTCAGCTGAGCAAAAGTCATGGGATTTCTCAGAGAAACCTGTTGGCTGGAAGGACTCAGTAGCAGCCCAGCTACCGCAAAGCCTGATCTCCCATGGCTTTGTGCATCCCTTTGGTGGGCGGTCATGACCCCTGCCTCACACCTCAGCTGCAGGTGTGACATGGGTAGCAGTGCTCCCCAATGCAATTCCTGAAGTCCAGCAAGGGCTGTGCTCACACTGAGGTCTCCTTGTGGAGGGGAAGAGAAGTAGTGGACAAGTTTACAGTTCTTTTCACAGTCCCTTTATGCAAGATCCATAGAAACCTATTTTTTAACTTATCAAAATTGACAAAATCAGACAACAGCCACAAAAATTATTTTGGTAAGAAGGTGACAGGCCAGGCAATTGCATAAGCCTTGTCTGAGCAGAAAAGCAACGTAGAAACATTTACTGGGAAAGGAAAAAGAGCCACCACCAGTCTTGCTGGAAATGAAGAGTGGGACCTGTAATAGCAGCTAAAAAGGAGTACATGTACTGGAGATGTTGTAGTATAGCACAGCAGCCACCACAGCAGCAAGGATGTAAGGCAAGAGGGGGTAGATGCAGACCAGACAATCCGCTATAGAGTCCTTGCATGCAGGGAACCCAGTGACTTCTTCCTTAGGAAGCGCCTTGAAACAATGCCAGAGGAATTCACAAACTGGCATTGTCATTTTTTTTTTTCCAAGCCCCCCTTCCCCCAGCACATTGTCATCAACTTCCCCAGGAGCAGAATTGCTCCCAAGTAACCAGATCCCCCCCAGGCACAAAGCACCTACTGTATTCACCCCGATGTTATCGGGAGGGGCTGGCCGGGTGCATGCGGTCAGGCAGCACCTAAGCTCTGGTGGCCCAGGGCTGTGGGATGAAACAGGACTCTTCCTCCTCCCCCAGCACACCACAGCTTTGAGGCCATCATGGGGAGGACTGAAAATGCAGCAGCTCCTCTGCTTATTCATATTTCCTGGGGAAGCTCTTCCCCGCCAGCTCCAGCCCTGGCTAACACGCTCTCCCCCAGGCACTTCTGTCAATCCCTTCACAAAAGCCAGCACTGCCACAAACGTTTGTTAGCTCCTCACAAGCTCCTGACTGGAGGTGAGCTGGTCATATCAACAGCAGATTTTTATTTCAAGGAAAGGAAGAAATAAGCAAGTCAGGAAACAGCTGTTAAACTGCAGGAATAATCAATTAGGAGGCAATTTCATCATCTTGAATAAGCTTGCTTGCACTTAAAAGCTTTCTGAAGGAAGTGATTAGCCTTTAATTGATGGGAACTGTAAAGCCCAGGGAAGAGGCAAAGCAGCTCAATTTGTACAACCGTTTCTGGGTCATGGCATGGGCTATGGGTCCCACCACTGCAGCCCAACACATTGCGATGCCTTTGAGGACAGCACCTGCCTTCAGGCTTCTTCATGGATATAACTCCTTGCCAAAGACTCACTGATACTTTTCCCTGGATTCAGTGTCCCTTCCCCATCTCACACTTCCAACCCAGCTTGATGTGGGAAAGCCACTGGTCAAACATCAGCCATGCTGTTCTCCTTCCCTGCCACTGGCTGCAGAAGCCTGGCCGTGCTCAGCCAAATGGTGCTGAGAATTGGCCTCATTTCTCATACCTTAAATTTGAGGATCAAAACAGGCTTTCAGATGGTTCACAGTGCCTCTCCTTAGGCCTCCTGGTCACCAATGGAGGGGCTGCTCCTTTTGTCTTAACAGGGAAGTGACTGCCTCATCTTCCCCAACCACCCTGGTCCCACCTGCAGCTAACATCCCCTTTTTCAGATGAACTGCTCTGCCACATTTGCTACTGTCCTTTAACCACTGTGTCCTGCCTGAGCTCTCACCCTGTCTCCAGCTCTCCCACCCCAGTCTTTGTTGAAGAGCTCCCTGCAAAGGCAGTCTTTGCCCCATGGGATGAGGCTTCATGTGCCCCAGCCCCCAGGTCTTCCGCTGGCAGTGCTGGGATGTCACCGCTCCTTCCTCACTCCTCCGCCTACTCCAGGAGGAGACAGAGCAGCCAACAGTCAGTTAGAGCTTCTGGCAAGCTCCAGCTAATCCTTTTGGAAGAGTTTCACCAGTCTCCTCTTCCCAAACTCCTCAGGGGCTCTCCAGTTACTTCCCAAATACCTACATGTACTCAGCTGCAAAGCCAAACCCTCCAACCCTGGGACACCAGCTTGAGGTTGTCAGGACAACATAATCAGCCACCCAAGGCACAGGCATTACATTTACATCTCTAGTTCCATGACCTCATGCTATATTTTCCATACAGTCCCTGCCTCATTCAGTAAACGGGTGGTTGCTCACTGTTTCCCATCTCCTCCTCACTCTCTGTGCGCAGCCTCAGGGCCCTCCGTGCTCACATATTATTTTGAGCTTATGTTGAGCACAGACTTGTTTCCTCGCAGATGCTCGTGGGAAAGCACAGAGAAGCCCAAGGCTCCATGGATACCTCCCTTCACAGCCCCTCCTCTCTGAAGCAGATATTATTGCATCTGTACCGCAAGGAACAGAGGCAAGAGGAGAGCCAGAGCTGCTGGGGGCCAGCCAGTTTCAGAGCACTGATCTGAGATACCAAAGCTCAGCTCTCCAGACTACTAATCCTGTCCGGGCTCTCTAAGAGTCCTAAATAAGACTGGTCAGAAAAGGGTCATTAGCTCTTCACCCCACTTGAAGCCACCAAGTTGATAAGGACCCTACGGCATTGCTTGTTGGGGTTCACCACCAGCTCCCCATTTCTGTGCCACAGGGTCTGCCTGCCTCCTGCCATGGATTTACTCTGCCCTGAGACCATGATTCAATCCACCAAGCATCCCTCTGAATGAGCCCCCTGTTCTCAGGGTCATCAGAGGAGAAATCTGATCTCCCCTCTGAAGCAGCAGCTCAGAGGGCCCGAGGCGGTGGGAATCTGCTGTTCTTCACTGAAAGTGCTGTCGGTATTTGATCACTTGGAGTGTTTTGACATAGTTTGCAGTTGGATACGTTCGTCCTCAGCCTGTGAACTTATACATGTCAACCAAGCAAGCACATGTCAGCCTCCACATCAGTGTCTAGGAGGTCTACAGCTAACAAGATAACCTTTTCATGACCAACACATTGCGACTCAGAGGAACGGAGACAAGAATTTGGTCTGATCTCCAACAAGATAAGAAGCTATTATTCACCTTTTTACACCTGAAGAGCTTCTAACCCTTTTCCTGTCTTTCCATTGCAAGTCTTTACCATTTCATAAAGCTTTTTTTAAAAATGACCTTTCCACACAGATGATGAGCAGTGGAAGAAAAGACTTAGCAAATGCAGGTCACAGATTTGGACAGCTGGTATTACCTGTGATCTTGCTCACAGACCTACCATAAGGCTAAGGCACTCATCCTCAGTGGTTTGAGCCCTATCATGTGTCACAAGACAAGCATTTTCTAATGATGGGTGACATTTTGTGCCCAGAACAGCACCAGTGTAGATATTGGACATCTGGCAAATGATTTCACTCTGGAAAGGTGTCAGAAGCAACCAAAGCTTTCGTCTTTCCCACCTGAAAAGCAGCATTTGCCACCTTCTGTGCCCAGTTCCAGGGAAAGACCCTGTCTGTGGTTTCCCTGGGATTCGTGCTCTCTCCACCTCAGATGTGCAGAAAGATAACCCACTGATGTGGGTACATAAGAAACTATCCTGTGGGCTCTTTTTGTCCCACATCACACAAGAAAGCAGCCCCCACCCTGCCAGCCTGCAAACAACCTGTGCAGCAAGGGGCTGGGGAGGTGGCTGTGCACTGGGGTTCACACATGGGCCTCCTCACTGCACCAAGCTCTTCTTTGCTAGGAAGCTGTCCACTTCGGGGTCTCTTAGTGTCCACATCTCAGCTGGCAGGAACCAGCACAGCTCCACTCAGTTACATGCTGAGCCAGGCAAGGAGCCAAACCTTCAACTGGAGGTGGTTTTCCTAGACAGCATCTGCTACCAAGGTGACTTGCTTCCAGGAAGGTTGCTAGCTCCAGCTCCTATGTCTGTGCACTACAAGTCTCCCACAAATACCTAAAAATATCATCAAGATTTAAATCTCCAGATGCAAACTCAGCCAGTACTGGCCAATACCATTTTGAGTTTCACTCCAGTCTGCATTTGCCACAAGCTCATGTACTGTCCATTCAAAAAGAGCAAGTTAATTAACATAGTATCACTCAGAGCTAGCTTGTTCCTGGCTACCAGTATCATCTAATCAGTGTCCTCAACCGAAAAGTAATCTCTGACTTGATCTTTCCTTGGCCACCAAACAGTGCCTGAACAGAGGGGGCTTTGTTTTGAGTCGCTAGAGACACGAAGGTCAGCTCCCAACATTTTCCTGGCATTGCCCTTGCCTTGGAGAGCAAGGTAGAACCTGTTTTCATGACTGACCTTGCTCTTTTCTTCCTGGCTTTGACAAGAAGATATCATTTGTCCTAGGGAGTCGCTCCCCAGGCCAAGAGCAGGCTCAGATGTGGAGCACTATATGGCAAAGCAGCATCATGAAAGGACATCTCAGGAGGGCCCTGAAAGGACATCTCAGGTGGGTTTGAGCATAGCAAACCCACCACCCACCCAGGGACTTCCACCAACCCAGCCGGCCTGACAAGAAGTCATCTGCCATGCAGTGAGTCCATCACTTGCAGAAGATAAGGCCCAGCCAGTTTTGCTTTGGCAGGATCCATCCACACTCTGAAATAAGGCACAACAGAGTATGAGATCCAGATGACAGAAGGACCCACGTCTACTACTGCATTGCACAATTGCAAGCTGGACTTGTGTTCAGGTTGTGTCAAGCACACAGGCCAGCTTGCAGGAGGACAGGTTTAAGACCACGAATTCTGCTGATTTTACTAGTCAAAGATCTGCCCCCTTCCACAATACCGATCCTTCCCCAAAATTATATGCTATGTATAATAATTTTATACATATACACACACATACCTTGAGATACGGTTATTATAGCATGTCATTACATTTTTGCAAGATTTTAAAAGTAGGCAACCAGTCTGTATGACATGGGTTTTATGGGTGTTTTATTTTGGGGGAAGTAATTTGGTAAGTGTAAATTGATAGTTAGGCTGATGGAAAGCCAGACTGATGTAGGTGAACATTTTTCAAATAGGAGGTAGCTGTGGGTGGGGAAGACAAACCTTTTATCTTTAAAAGATATTTTAAAAAAAAAAAAACCTTTAAACATGATGTTTTAAGAAGCATCCAAGTGAGGGGAGTTTTTAAGGCAATTTTAATAACTGTTAATGAAAACATCCATTTTTCTATTGCAAGCCTGGGTGGTGTTAACCCAGCCATTACCTAAAACTGGATCCTACAAATCAGGCTCATGTTGGCTTCATGGGTCACAGTAGCTCCTCCACACCACACGTACTCCACCTACTCCAGATCTGCCCCCTTTCCACAAGCAAAGTACATCTCCAGCTCACTGTGACTGTCAGCCTCACCCCAGCCCAGATCCCCTCTGCTCCACTAGCACCAGCCAGCATTTCTCCAAGACCACCAAGCCCAGGGACAGAGAAATTTCAAGCCATAATTTCCCCAACCTGTCGATGCCAGGACAGGTCCAACCCTTTTCCCTGATGCTGTGGAGCCCTCCTGTGCCAAAATCCCAAACTAAAAGATAGCATTTTGCCTTTCAGTGTCATCCACCCAGAAGCTGGGTTTGAAGACAACCAGCTAAAAAAATTATGCTTAGCCAACATTAAAAAATACTAGCACTTGTAACAGGTATCACCCTTGTGCTTTGTAAGAGTAAAGTACATGCAAATACCACAGTCTCTACAAAGAAATTTCCCAGCACATAATTCTCTCTTATAAAGAGCAAGGGCTTTAGAAACAAAACAAAACTTGCACACAAGCACCTATCCTGCTGTCCTTCACAAGATCATCTCAAATCAGGCCAGTCAGCTTCCTAATGTACATCTTCCCACCTCCTTGAAAACCCAGGCAACCTGTGAATCCTGCTTTTGCAGGGTTTTACCCTCCCTCCTGCAACACCATCACCTGGTGACTCACTAATTACATCCCAAATGAGCAAGCAGGCACAGATGAGATATTTCTACTAGAAGAGAAGACCTTGCAGCTCAATACAGCTTATTTAATTCTCTGTGGAAAGCCTTCTTCTACATGTTAGACATTTCTCCAGCCTTCTTTCTGTGCTTTTTCAGCTCATGTTTGGGGCAACAGAGGTCAGATAAGGTCTCAGAGATGTTTTGTAATCAAAATGTTATTGCCAAGACAAAGCAGAGCCTGTGCAGTGATTAAAAGTAAGTTTTCGTTTTGGGGAGCAAGGGGAAACACTCAGCTGCAGGATGACCAAGAACACAGTCCTGAGCAGTTTGGGTCAGGCAGGCTGCCCGGCACCCTGTCCCAAGACATGATTGGGTGACTGGAGCACACTGGACGTTGTTGGGCTGGGGCTGCTGGGGGTTTTGCAGCAGTTGCCATTCATAGGGTGAGGTGCCATGTTCTTCTGTCCTGAAATAGAGCAAAACCCCAAACCAACCCAAGAAATCCAGGCTGTTCCTAGGAAACTACAACTTGCAAAATAAAAATCACAAGTTTTCTTCATCCAGTCACACCATTTTGGAATATTTTTTTCCTGCAGGTTGGACTTTGAAAGCATTTTATAGCACAGGGACAGCAAAGCAGTGACTGATGAGGGGCAGGAAGGTGAACACCTTGTTTTGAACATCTCAGACAATGAGTTGTGGATCCCCATCCCCAATTTGGTGGCATCAACACATGGTGGAACCTCTCCATGTCAGGGAGCTGTGATGAGAGCAACTCCTATTGCAAAATACCCACCCATATCTAATGGGCAGTCCTAACATGGAGTTGCCCACAGCCCTGCCATGGAGAGCTGGGGTTCATGGTGAAGTGATAGTCCAGGTGAGAGCACTTATGGGGTAGCCTGGCCTGCAGAAATGCTTTCCCACTCCTGCAGTCCCCCTGCCTGGAGGAGGACAAATGCCTCCCAGCCATATTCTGCTCAGTGAACTGAGATGGCAACGAGGCATGTGAAGGTACCCATGAGGTCTGTAGGGTGTTTTAAGCCAAGAGCTCATGCGTTTGGGAAAGTGTTTCACTAGTAACCTGGCTGTCCTGGCTTCTCCAGCTCTCCTTCAATGCTAAGGGCATAGAAATACTGTGGACAGGTGTAAACATGAAGCAGTTTTCTGGTGGTACAAACACACATGAGCCCGTGCAGAGAGCTGGCAAACATGGAAAACACTTCTTTTTCTCTTTTTGCCCATCCTTTCTACAAGATCCCTCCTTTTTGTCAAGGTTGCCTGGTGTCTGGCCTCCCTTTTTCTTTTGTCATTTTGGCTGGGAGTCATCTCCGCTGCATACAGATGTCTGAAAGTTGGCTGTTCACAGCTGAGCTAGTCCTGCACAGTCCTGCTGTGCCCAGTGGAGAGCCCCAACAAGCCCCTCACTGCCACCTCGGGTGGGAGTCAGAGATAGATGTGCCACCTTCCAGATCCACCAATCTCTGTCCACTGGCCACAGAAGACCCTCAAGGGCCAGTTTAGTCCCAGACCAGAGGATATTTGATATCGAAAACCCGAGGAGCAGAATCTTCCCCTACGGTGTCATCATACCCTACCCGACACCTTGCCGACTTTGGAGATAATTCAAACCCTTCCCTCTCCGAGTCAATGAGACAACCCATGCAAGAAGAGACCAGGCTTTGGTTTTTTGCAGAGATTTTTTTTTGGCTTTTTAATTTCATCTTGGTACATGATTTCTGACAGTGTGTCAGCATCTCCCACTGGGTCAGCCATCTCCAGACCCCGCTACATTCAGTGTCAGATCGTACGGTGGCGATGAGCCAGTGTTTTGAGCCTCACAGTCACTTGCATGTCTTTACGGGTTGTCGCTTACATCATTTGTGAACAGCAGCACAAAAGGACACAACGCATGAAAACAAGAGTGGGGATGAGGTTGGGTCAGCTGAAGGCTCGACCTTAAGGAGAACTTTCCCCAGGTTCCCACGGCTCCTGCAGGGATGAACCTGAGCATGGGGTGGGAAATGCAGGGCTCTCCCTCCTTTCTCTTTTGCCCGAGGGGTGGCAATACAGGCTGCGGTGTCTTCCAGAGCCAGGACAGCAGCTCACACTGGTCTAGCACCCATATTTGAGGGTATGGGATGGGGTTGCTGGCAGAGGCAGGCTGGGTCCTGCCGCGGGAAGGAGAGAGGTGATGCAGAGAAGCATGGCTGAGCCCTGATGGGCTGGGGTGTCCACCAGCTCCAGCAGCATTGTCCACCCCGCCCCAACCTCCTGGACACGTCCAGTGGTGGGGACAGGACCTGGCCACTGTGCTGTCCCCATTGATCTGCTGGCGGAGAAGCGGTCCCTGGAGCCAGCCCTGCTTTGGGTTCCAACTGCACCTCAAAACCAGTGGGGCAACCTGAGAGCACCAAAATACCAACCCCGAAACCCAAACCTATTGCCTGAAATGAACTGATGTTCCTTCCCTGCCACTGGGCTTTTGCAACCTAAACATAACGTTTATAAAAAGTAAATTATTTCATCTTATAACTTAAGTGCATTGAGTATTTCCTTAAATATGGTTCACGCTGAAAATAAAGTTACTTTTGCTGTACAGTAAATTTCTGATAGACTTAGAAATAAACTTTGTTGATACAATCTGGCAGGTGTGGCTGTGCAGTGCATCACCCACAGCCACACAGCTCTGCACACACACACGTGCATGCCCACACACACACATACACACACACAGCCCCATCCTCAGGGACGGGGACAATGTTAGGGGTTTCTAGCTTTCTATATTTGCATGGGAACATCTATCTTAAAAGTCCCTGTGTTTTAACAGCAAGTGCTCAAGCGGGTCAAGGGAACAGAAGGAAAAGCCTGCAGCAAAATTTTCCCTGTGTTTCCCCAAAGCGTTGTCAGCTTTTCAAATTTCAAAGCCCGGCTGATGCTGTGGGCTCCCCCCGTGAAGATCAGCAGTTTGCTCTTTCTGCCACTCCGACCGAAGGTGGTGCAGAGGGGATACAGCACCAGGATGCTCCCACGGGAAGGGTTTCCCCCTCCCCCTGCCTTTCCCCCTGCTGAAAAGAGAAATTTGGTTCCCCGTTTGAAATTTGAAAATCCATGAGCCAGCTGCAAAAACCACTCCTGTCCCTAATCCTAGGCTCCTAAGAGAAACATGAAACTATGCAACCCATAACTTAACTCACTCCTTGGGAATCCCAAGCTATAACATATTGTTTGACAGCATCCCAGCAGTGTCGCTTCCCCCTCCCTCCTAACCCCGGGGGCTCTGCGGCCCCTTCTGGGGCAGCACAGCGGCGGTGGTGGCTGCCCTGTGCCGGGGACCACGCTGCACTCAGGAGGTGAAGTAGGAGTTCTGCATGGAGTAGAGGTGGTCGATGGGGTTCCCCACTCGTGCCTGGAGTGGCCCTGTGTCCGCTGTGGCGAGGAAGCAGTCGCCCAGGTTGCTCAGTGAGGTATCATCGCTATCCAAGTCGTGGAAGAGGGGCTCAGCACCTTGGGAAGCAGGGAAGGAGCAGAAGGGCTTCAGAGCCTGCTTTCTCTTCTGGCACCTTGGCAGTGCCAGGTACCCCCAGCTTTTGCAGCATAAGGATTTAGGCGTGAGGGGACCACCGTCTTCCCAGAAATTGCTGCACCCCCCATGCGTGCCCCCGCCACACAGCCCCACGCCACAGCCCAGCGTTTTTTCGAAGGAGAGAAGGCAAGAGGCAAACCCTGGAGCCTTACCGTAGGGGTGCATGTGGTCTCCGGGCATCTGCGGCGGGGTGAGCCCTTGCCGGAAGGGGTCGGAGCTGTAGACGCTTTGCTCCATGCCCAGCAGCTGCTGGGGTGGGGGCAGAGTGGTGTAGGGGTTCAGCATCCCCTCCAGTCCTGCACTGCTGCCGCCATTCGTCTGGGCTGGAAGATAAAAGCAAGCCATCAGTGCAATCAGGCTGCTGCTTTTTTGGAGGCCCAGCTCCCTTGGGAAGCCTGGAGAGGGCTGGGAAATAGGGAGACCCTGAGTGCAGGGAGAGCTGGGTGCAAGGGGGGTACCTGAGCTCAGGCGCTGTGTGTTTTGCTGATCCTGCTGCTGCTGCTGCTGCCTCCTGGCGAGCTTCTTCATCTGGCCAAGAAGAAAGGGAAAAAATGGGGTGAAATCATCCCCTGGACGGAGCGAGGAGGGAGGGGAGCCCCGGCACTGGCCACTGGTGGGGGGGCTACCACTTCTACCAACCTTTGCTCGCTGGTTCTGGAACCAGACCTGCACCACGCGGACGCTCAGCCCTGTCTCAGCCGCCAGCGTCTCCCGCACCTTGGAGAGAGGAATGACAGTGGTGTCTCAGCCCCCTCAGCTTTTTGGGGGGACTTTAGGAGGGGACAGAGCAGCCAGGGCAAGTCCTTGCCCAGCATCCAGGACATCCCTGGGGGCTGGAGGCAGCTGAGCATGGGCCCTTCTCCCCATACCTTCCTGCAGGGCTTGGAGGAGACCTCAAATGATGCCTTGAATGCCCTGCGCTGCTGCGTGGTCAGGATCGTCCGGGGTCTCTTGGGCCGCTTGTGATCCTTCCCGTCCTCGGCGCTCTTCCCTGAGGCTTGTCCCAGTTTGCAGATGCTGTCCTCATCATCACTTTTGCCTAAGGGCGGGGGGGAGAAAAGCAGGTCCTTTACAGACAACGGGCAGCACGCATCGTTTTCCAGCATGCCCAAAATAATCTGGGGGACTTAAAACAAGCTGGTGTTGGCAGGGATCTTCTTGTGAATGTGTGTGAGGAGCTGAGGTTTGGGGCTGGCTGCCCCATGGCCGCTCAGAGAGGGGGAGAGCTGCTGTGGCTCATAGTTTGGGGTTGCTCAGCCAGCAGATGTGCTTTTTCATTCTTTTCCCCAACAGTCTGAGCAGCTGCCATGTGAAACCCTGGGACACCTGATTTTCCCTCCATCAGACCCAAATCCCTGCTTGCTCCACAGGGATTTCCTGCCAGGCCACAGCTGGGGACACATCTGGACAGAGACACACAGGTCAGATCCATGTGAAGGGACAGCAGCCATCAAGGACCACTGTGCCCCTGGGGCTGTGCCCCAGCCCAGCTGGTGACCAGGCATCTGGTCCCTCTGCCCGGACAGCCCAGGCTGGGGGAGGTCAGGGCGCAGGGTGAGCAGAGATGCTCAGAGAGGGCAACGCGTTAGCCAAGACCTCACAAAGCCCTCTTGATTTGCCCCGCCATGGAGGTCAACTCCATTCAGAGCACAGAGTTTTAATCACACACAGAAGGGGCACATTTTCGCCTGTATTTCCCCCCTTCCGTGGAGTTTTAAATCTCCCTGGACAGAAGCCCAGGCTGCTTCAAGCTTCACCCCTCGGGTACTCGCTGCAATGTGCTGCTCCGTTGTGTTCCCAGGCACTGGTGTGTATCTCCCTGCTGCTCTCCGCCGCTCGGGGCCATGGGGCCTTCGGGCAGGAGCTGCTCCGGGAAAGCAGGCAGCGCTGTCCTGCCTCTTACCAGCCCACCTCATTTACCGCATCGCCACCATGTCAATGACCTCGCTTGCGTGGGAGGGCTGTAATGCAGGTTTGACAGCACAGGTCCTTTCCTCTCATGAGCGGTAAATCACTTACAGCCTTTTCCAGAAAGCTCCTCCACCTTCCGTTTGGGAATCGATAACGGAGCTGAGGTGCTGATTTGATGCAGACACAGGTTGCAAGGCCGTGCTTGGCACGAGTCCTGTCCTGGGGCTGCCGCATCTCTGGGAGACGGGGATGCACCAGGGATGTTGTGAGCCTGGCCCAGAGTAATTCATGGCTAAAGCAGGTCAGGTCGTACCCCATGGCAAGAGCTAATCATGGATCACACACATCAGAAAAGTTTAAACCCAAAGGCAGCCCAGTTGGGAATGGGGAAAGACAGGAGCAGATCTCCGGGGTGAGGGGAGGCAATAAACCCAGCAGAGGAGCAAGGATGCTCTTGGGTACCATTTACCTCTTCCCTCCATGCTGCTGGGCTCTCTCCTGGCCTCAGCAGCTGATACAGAGACCTTCCCTGTGGCGAGGTCTGGGAGGGCTGGGACAGGGAGAGATCTTCATGCTGGCAGTCCCCAAACAGCCTGGAGCTGGGTGCTGGCTCCCAGTAGACAGAGCCTTGCTGCTGCTGCGAGCTCCCTGCTCGCTCACGCCATGCCCATGGCAGCAGCGGCAACGGGAAAGACAAACTGCTGTTTCCTTACATGTCCCAACACGAGGGACATAGTAGGTCTGAGAGCCCCAGCACTGGGTACCCCCAGGGAGTGGAGTCTCTGATGGCTAATGGGGCTGAGCAGCGGCTGCCGCTGCCTCCTTCTCAGTGCAAGCACAAGCAGGGTCTCTGCTCCGCTGAGCTGCCTGCTTTCCTGAAACCTGAAAGAGTTTAATTTTGATGGAAGCGTAGAGATTTCTACAAATATTGGGAGGATGAATGTCAACCAATGGAGACATTTCAGTGCCTGAACCCCTCTGCACCCTAACATGAGGTGAGCGGCCCGCTCCCCTCCAAGTCCCGGAGGGGCAGAGCCCGGCAGCCCGGAGCCAGAGGCTCATGGGCTCCATCAACCAAATGATGCTCAAAACCCATGCCAAGGGGGAAAACTCGCTCGGAGCAGCCCCCCCAAGCCCTCCCCCCCAACACCTGCTCCCCAAATCCCTCCCAGTGTCAATGGGAAAGAAGGAAAAGCGAAGCCGGATTTGGCGGGGTATTACTTTTAATTAACTCTCCCTTTCAAGCCTTTCCCCACCAAGGAGGGGGGAGAAATTAATGAGTGTCTGGGGCTGCCCCTGACGTCACCTGGGAAGGGGCCGGGGGGATGGATATTGTGCGGCGTGCCCTCGGTCCGACCTGCCGAGCCTGCATCCCGCCGCCGGAGCCAGGACATTCCTCGCTAGGGAGGATTTAGGGAGAGGAGAAACGTTAGGACGCTTTTAATTGGAAAGTGGGGTCCTCTTTCAGAGGGGCTTGTTTACTTAGGCTGGGCAGCGGAGGCTCGGGGGAGGCAGTAATTGAAGCAAGGGTTTGGGTGATTACAGACAACATATGGCTCGCTTTTTATCTGCGCTTTCTCATAAAGTGGCCTTTGGTGCGCGGCAGCCGGGGGGAGGGAGGGCAGGGGGCTTCAAAGCAGCAAGAGGGGGATGGGGGAGAGGCTGGACACGCACATCACACGCTGCTGGTGAAGGACATCTGGGACCAGTGCCGGAGCGGGGACACCCCTCTGCATCCCCCGGCGTGGCGGTGGGGTTCCCATGGGGAATGCAGCAGGAGAGGGCAAAGCCATGCCACGTCCACATGGGATGTGCACCTGGGCTGGCCCCTGCTGTGCCACTGTCACCACAGCCATGTGACATCCCAAGACAAACTGTTGGTGGCCACCAAAACCAGGCAGGGACGGCAGTGGGGCTAAGCTATGGGGTCTGCAGGGAGATGGGAAGGGACAGGACCCCCCAGGCCAGGGGTTGCCAGGGGATGCCGGGGGCTTCAGGTTGGGTTTCCGACCAGCCAAGGGGTTGCCGTGCCCTTTTGACTCCCACACTGTCCCTTTACATCCCTTGGGTCTCAGCTGGAGTTTCCACCAAAATAAGTATTTCCCCTGGAGGTTTTTGCTTGTTGAAGCTCTTGGTTTGGCCGGAGCCCCTGGCAGCGGGGCTGGGCCATGGGCCGATGAGTCGCTGGGGAGGAAAAGCTCCCCAACCCTTCCCAAACTGCCCTTTTCCCGCACTAGGAATAAACCCAAACTGTTGTGGCCAATTCACTTATTTTCCTGCATGATGTCTCCTCATTGGTTCCTATTTTAACTGAAAGAGTTTGCACATCCCAGAAGGAAAAAATAATAATTCTTCAATCAATTAAGGACTTTCCCAGGGCTAAGGCAAGAGCCAGCGCCAGCGTGCCAGATCCTGCTGCTTTCCTGCCTCTCCAGGTCCTCCAGTGTTGGACCATCACTCACCGGCTCCCTTCAGCCACCTCCTCCCATGGCCTCACTCTTTATTTTTTAAATATTGTCACCATTACCTGGGGGGAGGATTTTTTCCTTCGAGCAAGCAGGGCTGCAGAGCTCGGGAAGAGCCAGCCACAGGCAGTGCTGCAAAGCAGCCAGGCTCATGCAGAGGAGCACAATATTAAAGAGAAACACGGGCTCTGGGCAATTTTTACTCCATGCCCACCAAAACCATCCCTGTCCCCCATGCACCTTCTCCCAGCTGCAGCATCGCCTGCGCCTGGTCGTAAGCGCCCGGCTTTGCTGTGTCTGTGACCTGCCCCACTTCACACCTTAACAACCCCCTCCTAAACAGGCTCGTAATGCTGATGTCTATTTTTTTTAAATCCAGTGCTTTGTTCTAGCAGGGGAAAGACAGGCTCCCCCAGCTTGCTGGCAGCCCTTTCCAGAGCATGGCATTTTTAAGGTAAATCCTTCCCTCCACAAAGCAGATTTTACCCTGATGACAGTTTTTAAGAGGAGCTGAGCGAGCCAGGCACACAGTGTGGGGCCGCACAGCCTCGCCAGGAGCAGGGCTCTGCGGGGACGGCGTTAACATGAGGATTTCTGCTAGCAGATCATTTCCACCCCCCGGCCCCCGTTGCTGGGCTTTCTTACTAAATTTGTCTTCCTGGGAAACATTCAGATTTGATTTGCATTGACTGTAGATACATATTTTAATGCTGATCTGATGCTCTGGGCAACCTAAGCCGGCAGTGACACCCTGGCTGGAGCAGGATGCCAGCCTCAGTTTCCCCTCTGTTAAGAAGGGTGGCTACAGCAGAAGCAGCTCACTTCTTGCACTCAGCCTTTCCAGAGTCCCCGGTGGGGACAGTGAGGCACAGAGGAGGGACACAGAAGGTTTAGCCCAAGGTAATCAGTGGGATGCTTGGGACCGTGACTTTTTTTTAGGAAGAAAACTCTCATTTACAGTCAATTTATACCAGGGGCAGCTCCTCCATTTCCCTGGGCGAGGAGGTGGGAGATGTAACCTTCGGCCAGCACGGCTCTCCCTCCTGTGCCTGGGGAGGCTGTACGCCCCTCAGGATGGGGTGCTGGTGCCCTGCACAGGCCAGGAGCACAAACCCTCATAGAAACGAGCCTAATGAGATGGGATGGTCCCCAGAGCATCCTCCAGCCCTGCATCCCCTCTGCTGCTGAGGTCCCTGCTCATGTCCTTGCTACCGAGGTGGGAGAAACTCTGGCTGGAGGATGCAACGGTGCTTATAGAGCTTTTCCCTTCAAACCATGGGGCAGAGGTTCAGGGCAGCAAGCCCAAACCTTGCCTCCAGACCCCACCATGCTCACAGGGGCCTCGGAGCGGGACCAGCCAGGGAGACGCCAGGCGCGGGCGGTCCCTTACCAGAATCTGACAGAGCCGGGCTCACCAAGCTCAGCAGCTCCCGCTCCTTCTCGTAGTCGCCCTTACAGAGGAGCTGCCCCTCCTTCAGCACAAACTCGTCGCCCTTCTGCAGGCGCCGCTCACAGACGCAGCAGCAGAAGCAGCGCAGGTGGTAGACGCTCTTCTGGGCGCGCATCACCAGCTCGCTGGGCGCGATGGCCTCCAGGCACCCGGCACACTTCACTGCGAAGAGCCTGGGGAAGCAAGAGGAGATCCCGCTGGGATGCTCAGCAGCACCGCGGCTGCACCCAGAGGGTGGCACAGTGTTGGAGACAAGGGATGGGGCACGCATGGTGGGGAGACAGGCATCGGCACACGATCACTGTGTCACCCCGCTGGTGCTTTGATTGCGTTGAGGCGCTGGGCACAACCGTGCTGGCGCCCTGCTGTGACATGGCATGTGCCACAAGCTTGCCCTGTGCCAATGGGGGATGCTGCCTTTGGGTCAACTTTAGCATTTTTGGTTGACCTGTTACCAGGTGCTTACCATGAATGCCGTCAAAGGACAAAGACCCCAATGTCTGGACACTCCAGGTGAAAAGCAAACAGGTGTCAAACCCAACAGTTCAGCTACCGCCATCACAAGACATGGGACACACCACATCTACGTGAGTTTTATCAAGCCAACCCTACATGTCCACCTGCCTCCAGCTCATGCCTAGATGTAAGGACATGCTGGAGATGGCAATGGGGCCAGCAAGCTCATCCATGCCTCTCAAAAAGCACCTGCAGAAAGCATCCACACTGTCGGTCACCCACAAACCACCCCGTCCCTCTGGCCTGAGTCACTGGAACAGCCCCGTTCCTGCTTGCAAACACATCAGGAATGTCTAATATATCATAAAAATCTCCATGGCAGCAAATTTTGGGTTAAGGCTGGTGACAGACTGGAGACTTGATGTGTCAAAAGGAAAAGAAAAAGCTCAGCTTGTTCCTTGACATTGATGTGACAGTGTTTGAGGCATCCCTAATTGTACAGTTCCCAGGTTTCAACACACTGGCTTTATATTTAAAAGCCAATAATAATAACGGCAGCAATAACACTTTAGGTTGAAACAGAGCTTTTCTTTCTCCAACTTTAAATGTCCTTACCGAGAAGCTCAGTAGCATGATCAATGATTTACAGTTGGGGAAACTGAGGAGAGCAGAGTGGAGGTGACAGCATCAGTGTTGGCTTGAGAAGACTTGGAGGCACCTGGAACCAAACCGTGGGCTGGATGTTTTAAGTGACTGGGATGTTTCCCCCAGTAGATATGTTTGAAGGTACCAGACCAGAACCTCTTCGCCACCCCCAGATATCTGTTGTTTTGGCTTGGGCCCCATAAAGAAAAAAAAACACTGTTTACCCAGCCTCGTCCTAAATATCTGTGGGAACTGGACATTATTATTCCCTTGTCTTGATGACTTTGGCCCACAAAGAGAAGTCAGAAGTCAGCACACATCCTGCAGAGGTTATCTCCGAGCATCGCCTGTGTCCCAGCCTGGGGATTCCCCAGGGACCTGCATGGGGAGCGCTGCATCCAGCCTTCCACCAGCCCCACACAGCTCCCACCTCCATGGTCCCCGTCCCATGTGTCATTCCCAGGGGAGATCTGTGGGGCCAGGGGGCTGCAGGGCTGGGGGTGGCTGGCTGGGGAGGGGAAGGGCAGCCCTGCAGCCACCAGCAGCCTTCCAATCCTTTCTTTTTTTTTGGCTGTTACAAAAAAACACATAGGAAATTAAAAGTGCTGAGTCAGCCCCATTCCAACAAGGAGCAGACCAGATGTATGCAAGACCCTCGCAGCAAAACCATCAGAAAATGGGGATAATTTCAAAAAAGTTTTTGTGATGAGCTCAATAGCCCATAAAACAAGGAGTCAGCGGGCAGAGCAAGGCACACGCATGTCTTTGTGCCCCAGAGGTAGCTTCCAAGGCGAAGGCACCCATAACACCAGAGATGCTGCTGAACAAAAGCTCCCCAGCAGCAAAGGCATATGCATCTTGCTGCAGCCCACGCGCAGCCTCTGCTCCCGTGAAATCCCAGCCAGGCTTCATTTCACCTTTTCATTTCACCGCTTTAGTTGCCCAATAGCTGATAAACAAGACGGTCAGCTGTGCAAACCGCCGGAGGGGGACAGGCAGGCTTCACCGCACAGGCAGCGAGCCCAGGAGAGTTGGCAGCAGCTGGTCGCATCTGTGCCCATGTCATCAGAGACTAGCACTTGCCCGTGTGAAGCCAGCGAGCCCGGGCAAGGCAGCACGTCCCGCCAGCGCGAGGAGGGCAGATACGTGCAGGAGCAGAGGATAACTCCTGCCTCCCCATGCCAACGGGCAGGGGCGGCTGCAGAGCATCACCTCCCGGTGCCCCATGCCACAGCTGGTGAGCACCAAGCTCCGGAGGCAAACAGCTGCCTGCCAGATGTGGTTATAGCTGGCAGGGTGCCACGGCACACTGCCACCTGCCAACGGTGCCTGCCGGCCTTTGGGGCTGGGTGTCAAGGGCTCAAAGGGCTGAGAATAGGGCCCCCAAATGCACCCCACTTTATTGGCATCGGCTCCCTTCTGCCTTGGGGTCCTCTCGCAAATGCGTCATGCCAGTGCGTGGGCTATGCCCGTTTGCTCCCAGGTCTTCCCAAAACAGCAGCAGCGAGCACGG
This sequence comes from Balaeniceps rex, assembly GCA_013401315.1. Taxonomy (NCBI): domain Eukaryota; kingdom Metazoa; phylum Chordata; class Aves; order Pelecaniformes; family Balaenicipitidae; genus Balaeniceps; species Balaeniceps rex. The sequence goes on from VYZW01038062.1 coordinate 195,526, forward strand.
GGATGGGGTGCATTGCTCTCCCTGTGCCAGCCAAATCCTGGGTGCACTCAGCAAATTGTAGCATCCCTCAAGAAATAGGAAAGGGATGTTAAAAAGCTCTTATGAAACACTATTGTTGCTGCAGAAAGTGGAAAATTATCAAATAAAAGGTGGAGATTAAGGAGTTTATAATTCCAGATAATGGCATTAGTGACGTTTATTTTTGTACATTCAACCTTAATTTCCTGGGTTTACATACAACTGTCTTTCTCTAAGGTATATATGTATTTTCAACACCCCTACGACTGCCCTGGGAGGAGAGGGGTGTATATTCCCTTGAAAGCATCCCTTCTGAAGGGTCATTTTTTTCTTATTCCAGCTCTGAGAAACATAGGCTTGTGTTAATACTTTATATTTCTGTAGTCATTTCATCTTTAATTATGTCTCTTTTATGTCAAAGTGGAGGCGATTTGTACTCATCTGGTAACGCATTCTCATCCTGTGTAAATGAAGTTTAAGCCCTACCTGTTGGGATTACCAACTGCTCTCAGTAATAAAATACTGATAAGCTATTATGTTACTGCTATCTAATCTTCATGAATGAATGTGCCCAAAATCTTTATTTCCAGGGCACTGATTAGAAAGCCATAAACCTCTGCCAATTAGGCACAGCAGCACCAACCAAGTGATGGATGTTTCTAAGCCCAAAGTGTGTTGCAAAACAGGAAGGTGTGAGATTTAGGTAAATGGTTGCTTAATATTAGACATTAAAGCCATACTTAGGTCACTGAATAAATGGCTTAATTTCCAAACTGCTGAGTCCCCAACAGCTCCCACTGAGGGATGCCGGAGGGATGGAGCATCTTTCACTGCCCAGTGCAGGACTCCCCCATCCCTGGGCAATGTGAGATGCAGAGAAATCCCCGTAAAACCTTCTCACAGCATGAAACCATAAAGAGCTCCTTATAACCCCACAATAAACCCAGATCTTAGGCACTAAAAGGTCTCAGGCATAAAAACTGCAACCTACCACAGGTAGTAATGGGGAGAGAGCAAAGGGCATCGCTGGTGTCCCAGGTCCCTACAGCCCTGGACCAGCCCTGGACAGTACCAGGTCCTCTACGAGGACTGGGGAGGAAGAGTGTGCACAGGTAACCCCACACTTAGATAATCCCATGCATAGGTAACCCCATGCATGGATAACCCCACGCATGGATAACCCCAATCGGGAATAACCCCACGTAGGGGTAGCCCCACATAGGATAACCCCAGCATGGATAACCCCTGCATAGATAGCCCCACTGAAACACTCCTGGTCAGCCTAAGGTGGGGCAGAAGGATGATTTTCTTCCAGCCCCAGATCTAGCAATTAATTTAATATTTGTGCCTGAGCAAGACGCACCAGCCTGGATCCAGAGATGTTTTCCTCCACCTCAGGGATCTGCAGCTCTGTTCCCTGCTCCCTCCTGCTGCAAGCAGCAATCTGCAGAGCAAATACCATCTTTTCTCCCCTCTCTACCCCTTTGTGCCTCCCTGCAGCTGCAAAGGGGACTTTGAGACTACATTTCTCTACAGGAGGCTGCACAGAAGAGAAGGACTGGCTCTGCCCAGTGACACCAACAGGTTTTAAACCAAGAACAAATTAGCCACCCGTAAACTGCAACGAGAGCACCTTCTTTTCTGCCATCCCAGGGATGATGCAGGCTCTAGTTCTCAGTAGATTTTTTTTTCCCCTCCATCGCATGGGATTCAAAGGCTAAATCAGGCCTGGCTGGCAGCCTTTGGGTTTGTTTAACCACGTACGAAGCTGGCACATGCAGGGACAGGGTGACCCGCTCAGCACTGCTATGCTCAGCGGAAACCCAGCCTGCCATGGGCAGCTCACTAAAAGCCTCAACGAAACACTGACAGTGAATATTTGTAAATAAAAAAAAAACAAACTGGAACAAAAATACGGTGACGCAAGCATTTTTTTATCACAACATACGACCTTCTGTTTCTGATCCTAAAAACCTTCCTTTTCCTGTGTCGATTAATCTGCATTAATTTTTTTTTTTTTAATTTAGGTCCCGTTTGAAATGACAATCTACAGTTTTGAAACAGGAAGGTGGTGGTGGTGGGTTTCAAGAAAATCTTGAAACAAAATATTTTTCCATTTCCAAAAGTGCAACATTTCAGCTGAAAGACCCCCAAGAGAGCTAGCCGGTGTTACAGACATCCCCCTTCCCCTGGGACACAAGCCCACATCTCTGTGCGATTCCTCTTCCTTGAGAAAGCCATCCCAGACCACGGCTTTGGGGTTTCCATCTGCACAGCATCGCTGAAACCTAGAAATTTCGACACGTGGCCAAAGCCACCTCTGGGGTGGCACATCCCATCCCTGGCGCACCGATGGAGGGGGAGCGGCACGGGCAGCCCCGGTTTCCCATCGGAGCCGCCACCCCCTCTTTCTCCCTTTATTTTGAGGTGACAGGCTGAAAGGGGCCATGATTGACGGGCGCTTCCCGGCTGCTGTCTGTCTGCGTGCGCCGCATATAAACGCGGCCCTTCAGAGCCTCCCCGGGGGGGTCGGCGGGTCGGGGATGCCGATATTAAATACTGACAGACAAATCTCAAACGCTGCATGGAGGCTTGGTTCAGGCAGCGGGTGAGGCAAGGCAGCTCTGCCAGGCAGAAGGACGCTTTCCTCCCTGCCCACGCCAGCCTGGCCCAGGGATGTGATGAGAAGGGCAGGGGCAGCCCCCAAGTGACCCCACGGGCTCCTGGCTGAGGGCTGGGGCAGGTGCCGTTGGCACCAGTCCCTACGAAGCAGTGCAGGCAGCTGCCCTGCTCGCCTCTCTGCCAGGGCTGCCCGCAGCAGATGCATCTGCAGGGATGGTGGGTTTTCCAGCACCTCGGTGCAGAGACCTGACCAACTCAACTCCTGCTCTCACCATGGCCCAGAAGAAGATTGAGCAGACCCCAACTGACCCATCAGAGGTGCAGGGAGCTCCAGCCCAGCCACGGTCACACCCATCCTCAACGAACAGCTCTCTGGAGAGCAAAGCTGTGATTCCCCCCGGAGCCGTGACCTTGGCATGGGGACGAGCCAACAGCCATGCACGGCATGAGAGGTGCAGGAGGAGGCTGGCAGTGGGCGCCGGTGGTGAGCCACAGGGCTCCACAGGGAGCGAGAATGCTGGATTGAGTTGTCTTGGCACCGGGTCATCTTCTCACTCACTGTCACTCATTGGAAGGGGGGATGGCAGCACCAGGTCCTCAATGGGCTGGCAGTGGAAAAATGCCAGTCGCTGTCAACCCTGCACTCATGGCTTGGGAACGAGTCACTGTCCTGTTGCCACCGGGCTCTTGTCACCCTGTCCCCCTCTCCGGCCCTCATGGGGCATGGACCGCTGCCAGGAAGGAAGGGTGATGGATGTACTGCGCATGCGTGCTGCCTGCGAGGGCATCCCCCGGCAGCAGTGATGGGGGGACAATGTGGACCCTTGGCCCCAGCAGGAGGGGTGCTGAGGCCACGGGAGCAACCAGGAAAGGGCTGAGTCCATCTGAGCACTGCAGAGAGCAAGCTGGCATGTCCTGGGGATGGGGAGAGCGATTCGGAACGCAATCCGGCACCAGTGAGCCCTGGGGACCTCCAAACCCACCCTGAGTCTGCAGGCTCCCAAGCTGAGGGAGGAAAGCACCCACAGCCACCCTCGCCTTCCCTCCCTGAGCACCCCAAGCCCTCGGAGAGCTCTCCGGTGGGACGGAGGAGGGATGTTTTCCCCCGGGCTGTTCTCCTGACCCTTCCCAGTCTCCTGGCTCCCTCCCCCCGAGGCGGACAAGTGTTCGCTTTACTGCCTGGCAACGGGGCCAGGGCTAAGCTTGCTAAAATATGAGTGTTTTTTGGCTGGAGTACCAGAAGGCTGCAGTCCTACAGAGAGAAAAAAATTGAGCACTCCATGCCATGGCTCCAGAAAGGGGGAGAATTAGGTTTCACACCGAGCAGGCTGGACCATGGCATTCTTTAGTTAATGCTTAACAAACCCCCAAACAAAAGCGGCCAACTTCGCTGCGTGTTTGTAAAATGTATTCTCAGCAGATTCGGGTTTATTAGAGAATTCGCTCGCTTTGCAGCAAGTGGTGTTTTCCTTTTTTTTTTTTTTAATTTCCCTTCTCCTCCCTCCCCCCCCTCCCCAGCTCAAGCCCTTCTCATTCCTGCTGCCTGAATGCGTCTTCCGATGCTTCAAGGGGACATGGCAACCAGGCTGAAACAGGCTAATTTCATCCCAGGGGCTGATGTGAGCTCATCTCTGTGGCCCTGGGGTGCAAGCTCTCCCCGGGGACCAGCCGAGCTGCTGCTGGCAACCAGGGATGGGGAGTCCAAAAAGCCAACCCTTGGCCTCTTGCAAATCCACCCCTGAGGAGCTGGCCAGCAGGTCTGTTCTCCAACAGGCCAGGGAAAGCAAGGAAGGGAGGTGAAGCCTGAGAGTCCTGCTTTTCACCTTTCTTCACCTAACCCAGCTCTTTCAGAGTCCAAACCCGGTGGTCCTACCCCCGCCAGCATCCCGCTCTGCTGCGCATCCCGGCTCTGCACACCTCTCCGCCTCGGAGAGCCCGTCACAGCAGTGGATGCCAACAAGCACAGCTTGCTTTCAAAGGCAGAGCTGCTGTCAGGGATGGCCGGGGCATGGAGAAGGGGGACAGCTCCATTCAGGGACCCCAGAGGCTTCAGAGGCATTAAACTGGGGAGTCAATGCATGGGCATCCTGCAGGAGCATCCCTAAATGAGCTCCTGCCCTGATCCTCACTGGCACCTAAGCATCTCCCACATCCCCTCCCGGCACCTGGTGCCATGGCAGAGGACACTGGTGAGGAGGGAGTGCTGGGGAGGTGGTGGCAAAGGGGAAAGGGGGTCAGCAGAGGAGGAGGGGGTTGCCACTGGGCTGTTTAACCCTCCTTCTGCTACACGTGAACCACCCGAGCCTTCCCAGGAAAGGGAACCTTCGTCCCTGCCTCCTGGATGAGGTCCAAAAGTGGCCACTTAACGTCCCCCAGACCCTCCAGAGACCACGCCGGGACGCGCGGGGGCACTGCTAGAATGATAGGGTTAAATAAACAGACAAACAAAGCCTTCCCAGCAAACAGCCGCTGCCAAAATACACTAGCAACCCCCAAGCCTTCTCTACACCAAAATAAAAGGTCAAGCAAGTGCATGGCTTCTAGGGCTGCTTTAAGTTGCTCCATTTCTGATCAAGGACATACTAATAAGACTTTCACCAACAAGGTGCTGTAGGAACTGATGGTTCTGGGTCCCCTCCAGGCCCTCAGGGAGTCTGATAAAAATCCTCTACTGACTTCAGGAGCAGCCAGAAAGCGACTTCCTGGACAAGGCCAAAAGAACAAGACCAAAATGCTGATTTTCCTCCCCGCTTCCCCAAAGGCTGCTTGTTTTTGTGCCCACCGCCCCCCCCCCATAAGAACATGTAGCATAGGGCAGGGAGCTGGCCCCATCAGGGCACTGATGGAGCACCTGGCTTTGGAGGCGGGAGGGACACAGGTAGCAGGGGGAGAGGCACACGCAACACTGTGTCCAAGCCCAAATACCATCCCAATGGAGACGAACCAAGGATCAATCCCATCCAGCCACAGCACGGCAGTTCTGCATCCCAGCCGATGCATCTCCCACCAGGCCAAATTTCCAGCAGTGACCCTCTCCCCCCTGTGCCCCCAAGAAAACAAGGATAATTGAAAAACCACAATATCACTAGTTAAATTTAATATTGAGAGTGAGTGAGCGGGAGCCAGAGGTCAGAATTAATTACACCCCACCATATTTCAGCACGCTGCCACGGCTCCGTGTCCTTTCCTTGGGGAGCAGTGTTTCCACAGAGAGGTCGACAGACATTATTAGAAAGGACTGATTTAAACGTACCCCCAGGAGCTTTTCAGCTTGTCTCTTCAGAGCCTTTGTTTGTACTGAGATTAATGGGGAGGCAAATGATGGAAAAGCAAAGTCACCAGGAGCAAGAGGATGTGCCATCGCCGCCACCACCCCGATTTGGCCGGCTTTGTAAGCGGGGCAGGAATAACTAGGAGAGAAGGAAATGCTGTTTGTGTCATTCATTTTGCAGATAAAATGTGATGATCTCGAAACCTATTTTGCTTTTGCTTTCCAAGAAACAGAAATCCTGGCTAAAAAATCCTGCGGGCTGGTTTTCCTACACCCTTGGGGATTTTACACACCCGTTGTCTTTTCAATGTGCTGTACCACTGTGGGGGAAGGAGCTATTTTCATTCTGTTCCAGCTTAGGGTACCCCCTCTTGCAAGTCATTATATTTGCCTCTGAATCTTTTGGAAACCTCCTGTGATGGAAAACGAATATAGAAACCAAACAAAAAATTGACACTTTTCTATTTTCCATTCAGAATTTCAAAAGGAGGGTTACAAAAAACAAAAGAAAGGAAAAGAAAGAGCGTTCAGACCAAGCAGAGAAGTTGTGAAATCTCCTTCCTCAGGGATAGCCAGCACTCGACTGGCCCCAGCCCTGAGCAACCTGACCCAGCGTCCAAGCCAGCCCCAATTCCAGCAGAGGTAGGGCTGGGGACCTCCAGTCCTTTCCAGCCCCTACTCCCCCATGATGCCATAAATTCACCTCCACCTTGTACCAACAGGTTCAAAAAGGGATCAGGCAAACCCAGGGGATCGAGTCCACCCCCAACCTGGTCGCACACGCTTAGGACCAACCTCACTGACCTCACGTTTAGGACCGCACAAATCCCTGACTGCCCAGGGCAGGACGGGCTCCCCTGGCTTTTGGGGGGCTTTCCTGGAGCATCACCATCGAGGGCAGTGGGGGTGGACATGCATTGAGTCCAGCCGTGCCCCAGCACTGGGGCTGCTCTCAAGTCTCCTAGGCTACAATCAAGGATTGCATTTTCCTTTATTAAACAGAAAACCCATGTTCCCCGCAAGGGCTCTCCGAGCATCCAGGGACAGGGCCGCAAGAGCCACCGTTTCCCAGGCGTTTAAAATTCACGGGGCGTTTGTGCCGACATGCCAATGTGGCAAACTCTCATTAGGAGGCGGCCAATATCCTGTCGAGCTTCCCGGTGCTCCGGCGGCTATAAAAATCGCTCGGCTGTATAAAAGCTAAACAGAGTAAACGAAGTCGGACATAGAGACCAGCTGCTTCGGACCAGCTCGGCAAACAGAGATCTGCGGGAGCACACTGGGTGCTGCCGGCGGGGAGATATCAGTCTCCTGGCTGGGTTATTTCTTGCCTTATCTTTAATTTCCATGTGCCCCAGCTCATCCTCGCATGGGGTTTTGCATAAATATCATCTGCGTGTGTTGTCAAGTTGTTGGGATTTTTTTTTTTTTTTTTTTAAAATAGCATTTCCACAATGGGAAGCAGCTGTTGTGGTTAGCAGGCTGCTCCGGAGCAAAAGCTGTGCTGCACATGGAGATATCTCAAAAGAGGCATCCTTCATTCATAGCTCCGTGCACTAGAGAGCACTATAACATGTGTTTCGATGAAGTTTGTTAACTACTCGGCTAAACAAGCGTGCTGGAAATGCCAGAGGAATATGCTCTGGAATGAATGGAAATATTCATCTAAAAAGACATTAAATTTAAGCCATCTTTCCCCACCGCTCCGCTGATCTCATGTTGCAGCCTTCTTCTAGCATGTGCTCTCGGGCTGGGGCTTCAGGAGAAACAAATGCTTGGGGCACGTTTTGCAACCTCAGCGGCACCCGAGACAGGGCTCTGATAACAGATGATGGCACGCGGGGGGGGTTCTCGTGCCATCGCTGGCCTGGGGATGCGCTGGCAGAGGCAGCCCGGCAATGGGCAGCCAGGACGGGCAGCTCACCCACCGGGATCCCGGCAAGCAACCTGCTCCCAGGTGACATCTCATGCGTGGAGAAGCAGAGCTGCTCTGCCTTTTGTGGGTCTGAGCATCAGCTCCCCGGAGGTATTGAGCATCCTAGAGGAGCTCAGTCTCATAATAAACAGGGGTAAAACCTCAGTAAAATGTGATTATCAAGTGTTTAAAATTCACTTCTTTCTTTAGAGTTTTTTCCTCTTCAGTCTAGGGAAGTCTGGGAGGAAAGTCTACATTTTTAGCCAACACTCTCTTGAAAATGCAGTTTTACACCAATGTGAATCCAAACCTCTTTTTGATTTCTGTGTAGTGGCTGCATTTCCAGGTGGCTTTGGTAGCCATGAATGTGCCCCAAAAAGGCTCAAATTGATGCCAGTAAACAAGAAGCAGTCTCAGACCCTGACGTCAATTAGAGGGGTCAGTATCCATCATGTGGGGAAGATGCTCAGAAGGCTCCAAATTAGCCTAAAGTTACTCGGCACTGGAGCTGTTGAGAGTTTTCCCATTGGCATGGTTTAACCCCGGTCAGCAACCAAGCACCGCACAGCCACTCGCTCCCCCTCCCCCGCCCCCAGTGGGATGGGGGAGAGACTCAGGGAAAAAAAAAGTAAAACCCATGGGTTGAGATAATAGGACAGCAGAGGAAGACAAAATAATAATAATAATAATAATGATAAAAGAATATACAAAGCAAGTGATGCACGATGCAATTGCCCACCACCCGATGACCGACACCCAGCCAGTGCCCGAGCAGCGATCACTGACCCCCGGCCAACTCCCCCCAGCTTCTATACTGAGCATGACGTCATATGGTATGGAATAGCCCTTTGGCCAGTTTGAGTCAGCTTTCCTGGCTATGCCCCCTCCCAGCTTCTTGTGCACCTGGCAGAGCACGGGAAGCTGAAAACTCCTTGACTTAGTGTAAGCACTACTTAGCAACAACTAAAACATCAGTCTGTTATCAGCATTACCCTCATACTAAATCCAAAACACTGCACCATACCAGCTACTAGGAGGAAAATTAACTCTATCCCAGCTGAAACCACGACACCCATAAAATCATTTCCCTTCCTTCTACTTGCTCTATTTTTTATTTTTTTATATATACACACACACGCACGCATGTACATATATTATATGGTTTTTTTCTGAAAAATCCTTGTTTTCCACAGAGTTTTTTCAATTCAGATGTGAGCCCAAGGGGACTGCTCTTGTTCAAGTCACTTGAGTACCAAAGGGCTGTGCACAGGGATGTTGAGCAACCTGGAAAAGAGGGACCCCAGCATTCTGCTCCCACTTGGCAAAAGCCCTGGCTGGACCCCATCTCACCACTCCCTACCCAAAACGTTTTTCTGGAGCTTTTTGATCTGAAAAAAATATCTTTTTTTTTTTTTTCCTTAACCATTTTGATTTTCACACCAAGGTGTGCTGAGGCCAAGCATTGACGCGCTGGAATTTCCTTCCAGGTGCGAACCGTCGATGCTCTGTCCCACGCACCCCTCACACCCCACAGCACCCACAGACCTCCCCGGTGTGCTCCCATCACCGGGGCACCGGAGGAGGCTGAGCAGGGATGTGGGAGCAAAGAGCAGAGACCCCTACAAGGCCAGGGGCAGGGCAAGGGTGCAGGGACAGCCCTGTCCTCCGTGCCACCACAGGGCTCATGCCACGGTCGTGGTTGCAGGGGTGCGGGGCCGGTGTCCAGCTTGCTGGGCTACCTGAGACAGGTCGCAGCGCTGCCGAGGCACCAGGATGAGCTTTTGGCAGATTAGATGGTAAAAGCAAACACGCTTTCTCTAGGAAACAGGTTCCTGCCGCTCGTCTGCTTGGGGTTATTGCAGCGTCGGGGCAGCAGCCCTTCCCAGCAGCCTCCGGTGGCCGTCGAGGCAGGATATTACTTTGTTGCTTATTCATTTTATTGCTTCTCCTTTCTAAATATTTGCTTGGCGGGGAAAGGATTCCCTTTACACAGTATCTGTTTTTACAGGTCAATTGAATTTCTGGCGCTCTCAATCCCTCTTTCCCTCCAATTGCATTTGCAAAACAAATATTGATTGTACCAATTAGCTGCGAACCCCTCATGGAAGATGGCTCAACGCCTTCAGCTGGGAGAAGGTGCTCCTGGCCCCCAAACATGTGCTAGTAGATGGAGCCAGTGGGATGAGAGGCTACAGAGCAGCAATGTCAGGGCAAACCTCCAGGAGGACCCTCTGGAAGACAACAGCAAAAATGATGCTGCTAATCCTTCCAGCTTGAAGGCAACATCTTTGAAGGGTGTTAAATTAAAGCTGGGGTGTCCCCTCACACCTGAGACAAGTGTAAACTATCCCATGCCTATCGTTCACTCTGGAACCTAATGATTGCAACCAAGGGAAACCACAAATCCCACCAACAGCAATAACAAATGTGTCCAGGTAGTAGGTTGGATCCATTAACCCCCAAAGCCACCCATCCCCAGCAGAAGTCTCATTTCTTTCACTGAAATACTAAACACACCATCTTCTCGCAGCAGGGCTGGGGTAAGAAAGACACCCCTCTCCCGCTACTCAGGTGTTGGGGAATCCCTTCTGGCTCTGCTCTTTTGCCTGGTGCATGATATGCAAGAGGCTCTGGGCAGCAGCGTGGGCACACTTCTCCTGCCTGCCCCAGAAACATTTGCGGTCCAGAACAGCTGGCAGATACCTTTTTTTAAGGGAAAAGACTGTGATGATAAAGGAGTATACACTGGGGTGCTTGGCCACAGAGCAAAGGACCATGATGACATCTTCTTGCAAAATCACATCCTTTAAATTAAAAAAAGTAAGTTTTTCCCCCAAAATGTCTTTAGGGTTTGCCTGTTCAGTGCTGGGCTTTTCTGAGCTGCCTCACCAAAAGCAACGGGCACATCCAAACCAAGCACCACGTCACGCTTTTTCACACTGATTTCATTGCTCTGCGTTTTACTTGTGGTTTCCTTGGGAGGTTTTGTCAAAATCCTCACTGCCATAGGGAGAAAGGAAAGACACCTCAGTGGAAAAATCAGTCAGTGCTAAAAACTTGCTGTGTTTTGCTCCAACACAGTCTAAATAACTTTTAAAAGAACAAATGAGATCACTGAATTACACGGTGGTGCAAGTCACGGTGGGGATCCTTCACCCTGCACATGGACAGTCGCGCCAGCCTTTGGTGGCTCTTACCCGCCCCCAGCTATGGCTGGGGCGAGGACCCCCAGCACCGGCTGGGATGATGATGCCAGCTCTGGTGTCACTCCGGCAGGAGCTGGGACACAGCCCCACAGCTCGCAACCCGCCAGATCGCCACCGGCAGTGCATTCAGAGCACACTGTTAAATGTGTCCTGCCCATGTCAAAAGTCACAGCCCAAGGCAAAGGCGCAGGGGGGCGGCAAGGGGGGTGCTGGTGGATTAGCCACCGAGGCAGGAGTCCCTGTCTGCAGCCTGCCGCGGCCGGGACATGGACCACCCTGCTGCAATAGCACAGGAGAGATGCTGGGCATGGCTACGAGTCAGTCAGTCTGTCCTGGAGAGGACTCCCAGGCTGCCGGGGATGCCCAGCCTGGGAAAAGCCTCTCTTTCCAGCTCCCAACCTCAGAATGATGCTGCAAATCCCAGAAAGCAGAGACAGCCTGCGGCCCCCTTGGTATCCCCTGCAGCCTAGGGAAGGTGGATTGCCCAGCTCAGCCTGGGAGCGCAGGATCAGCCCAGCATCTGGGAGAAATGCTTTTTCCCCCACATTTCTCTGAATCACAGCCGGGGGAATTCAGGTTTCCCCTGCAGCAATGGGGTAAAATGAGTCAAGAAAACAGAGCCGTCACCCTCCCATAGCCAGACCCAGGACACAGGGTCTGGTACCCACAGGGGTTTCGGGTCGCCCCTGCAAGCTGAGCTAAAGCCAGGACAGAGATGTTGATATATAGGACGTTGACATATAAGATGTCAATATATAAGCCGGTCCCATGTGATGACAGCACGCACACATCCAGCGTCCCGGGGCGGAGGGCGGGAAGCAGATGCCTGGTTAGTGAAAGGAGGGACCAGCCACGAACCACTCACGCTCGTCTGCAGCTTGGACAAGTACAAGGCTGTTTGGCTCCATGTTTTGGGCCCGGGCCCATCTCTCCAGTTTAAAGCAGTTGAACCAAGCCCAAAGGCTCATTAAATCGGTCTGCCTGGAGCTGGTTCCACCGCCAGGACATTTCATCCCAACGTGAAGTCGATGTTTCTCTTTGTGGCTACGAGGGATTTGGGGAGAGCGAGAGGAGGCAGCCCCTGTGGCCAGGGCAGCGCTGCCAGCTCCCAGCATTTCACCTGAAATGCGTGACAGCGGATGCTGGAGGCCCCATGCCCACAGCCTAGGACTGGGGAAGAATCCCACCTTTTCACTATTTCCCTATTACCTCCTCCCATTTTAAAATGATCTCCCTGGGCTGCATCAGGGACGGGAGCTCTCGGGCCAGTAAGTCCCATGAGCTCAGAAACGAGCAGGCAAAGGCAAAGGGCCTGGTATTTATCCTCAATTCATTTCAAATGACATGATGGGAAAACCAAGGTCAGGAGTATTAATTTATTTTGCCAGCCTGTCTCCATGCAGGGCAGAGGCAGCCTGAGTCCCCCTCCCTCGCGTCAAGCAACATGTGTGTCCATTCCCTCCCAGTGACATCCCTAAGAAGACGTCACCGTGCCACCGGCGGCCTCCCAGCCCTGCTGAACCCTCTAAAGGTCAGCACCGAAGGCATGTCCACCACATATGGTTATTAGTTCTCCGTGGGTCCGTCCATCCCTCCACTACAGCTGGGTGAACAATTCACAGCGCATAAATTTATCTAGCAGATCTCAGCCCACGTGCTGTTTGCTAACAGTCTGTAGAGAGGCTATATTTTATCCCTTTGGGTTTCTTGGCCAGCATTCAAGCTCCTGACCCTGATTTATTCGCAATCGGTCAAGAGCCACATTTCATCTCCATAGGCCACGTCTGCACAGAACTATTCGAAGCACGTGGCTTGACGTCTCACAGCAGCGCCAGGGCACCTCACCGTAAGCCGGTCCCGGTTCTTTGTGGCACCTCCAAGAGGTAACCAGGGGGTTTTGTGTTCAAAAATAGGCTCTGCGGGGGCAAACTTTGCCTGACGAGAGCAGCATGGCCGGAACAAACCGCACCTCTTCTGCGCACAAAGGCGGTGAGAGCTCTAGATGCCGGCCAAGGCTGGCTCGCCGCCTGTCCTCATCCCATCTCACCATCTCTTTGCCTACCTCTCTGCCTATTTATAGTCATGGAAGACCTTTGCACAATGCCTGAGCAGCCAGAGGGTTGAGTGTATAGGCGGGATGGCAAATGCCACTCTTTAACTTTCCAAAGTCCTTTTCCTTCTGCCTCCCAAGGGGGCTGCCAGAGAGCCAGACATGCACCCTGCCTTTGAGACGAGACCTTGGGACCAGGCAGAAAATGCCTCTCAGAGCTACACCCATCACCAACCTGGCCCTGGGGGGTTCATAAACCACCTACGCTGCATCTCAGTGAGTCTTCACTAGGGGAGCAATCACATTTATGCAGACATGAGCATCCCTCTGTGAAGCCAAACCAGATAAAATAATCAAGACATTGAGAGAGGTACAGAGAAGTCTGCAGAATTCAGAGAAAAAGAGTGATGTGACGGATCAGGGTTAGCACCAGCCCTATCTGACATCTTCATTGGCAATTGCAGTTAGGGACTAATTAGCATGTTAATAACATTAGCAGAAGATAATAAACTGGAGAGGATGGAATGGAGCAAAACAATCTGAAGGGGACCCTGGAGAGATCAAAAAAAAAATAACAAAGGAAATTCATCTTGGAAAAACGCAGCTTCTGCAGTCCAGGGGAAAAACATCCGGAGCAGATGCTGTGGCGGGAGGAGGAAGGCGGGAGCAGGGAAGCAGAAAGCAGCTCAGCGCGGGAGCGTATCGGGCAGGTGAAGGAAGCCAGCCCACTGGCTCCCCTGCAAACCAGCTCACGGGTCTTGCCCATGAGCAGCTCAGCGAGTGGGGCAGTCTGCAAGGTTTCACCGGGAGAGCTGAAGACGGACCAGCACCAGACACTGGCGTTCCGCCAGGCATCCTGCTGGGGTGGGGTAGTGCCTTGTAGGAAAAAATAATATCCCAAGTAGAACTGTTAAATGCAACTTGACTTCATCTGGAGCAGTTTCCCCTTGCCTGGGCTCGGGAAGCCCCATGGCACAAACATCTCCCCTCCAAGCAGTGGCTGCATGCCTGGTTCCCAGGCAGATTGGCCACACACGGGAAGGGGAGATGTGGCAGAGGGCTGCCACCTTCACCCTGGCCGGGAAAGGCAGGGGGACAGCAGTCAGTGCACAGAGCTAATGGCTGTGTTCACGCTACTAGAGGAGACCCCACTCCCCAGCCATACATAGAATTCCTCCTCCTCTGCAGAGCCTCACACTGCTGCCTTCGCTCGCTGCACGCTGTGTATTGACAAGCATGAAGCGCCGGATGCCCCTGTCCTCCGGTCATGCCAAAGCCCACCCATGTCTCCTCCATCACATGAGCCCGAGACCGCTTGGCGAAACATGCACCAGTGCTGTCTTATGGGACATGGGATGATGGGTGGTCCCCAAGCATGGGACACCTTCAGCGGTCCTTGCCCTGGTATCGCTGCTCGTCTACACTTAATAAGAAGATGGATAGAGTTGTTTTCTTGTAAGAAAATTCTATAATACGACCAAAATGGGGTAACCTGAGTGCATTTCTTTTGGGGATCCTAATGGACCTGCACCTCCTGGTACAAACCAGGTGGCTGCAAAACCAGGCAGGATGCGAGCGCTCACGCGGGGAGGATGGTGGGGCTGGAGCTGCTCTCACACTGCTCTGGGAGCCCCAAGCGAGACAGACAAAATGGCATGCAACACCCCTTCAGCAGCAATCCCAACCTCACAATTACGAAGTCAGGAGGGACTTTGCCCATCCCCGTGCTGTACAGGGTGAACAGGAGAGCTCAGAAAGGCTCACCTGATCTCTGCAGCTCTGCTTCACCAACAGTTCTTTCTGCCAAAAAAACCCAGCAGCCGGCAGGATTGCAAGGAAAGGGCTGGGCTCACTAAAAACACCCTTCATCCTGACACACAGCTGCTCCTTAGCCTCTCAGCTGGAGCCATACACCCCCAAACCCTGGTGCTCCCTGGCTGGGCATTCTTGCAAGTCGCTGTCTCCTCTCCCAGTGCCCGATAATTCAGGCAGACCTAGCAGGACCTGAGTCACTGCCACTTGTCCCCACCACCTGGGGACAAGGAAAGTCACGCCAGCCACATCATGGTGTCTCCTCCAAACGGACGCTGCCACCCCTGATGTCTGAGCACCCCAGCCCTTCCCAGGACCTTTTGGAGGGTTTAAAAGTGCAACCAATTCAAGGGAAACCCAGATTTCTAACCCGCCGGGACCGGTGCTACGGTGTGCATGAGCTCCAGAGGCTCTGGGCTGTGCAGCCGCCCAGCATCAGGAAGGGGCAGGAGTTTTATCACCCAAAGGGGGGTTAAAGTGGTTCCTGATGCACAAGTATCTGGAGGCAGGCGGGGAGGAGGGGAGATGCTTTCCCGTGATTTGTGGGCTGTTCTCGGGCTGTCCTTGCTGCCAGGTCTTGGGCAATTTGATGACTTTTGTTGCAAACTGGAAGAACAGGAGACATATGTGAAGGAGGAAACTCGCATTCCTCTCGCCTAAGAAATCCCTTCTCACTTTCCCCCAAATCACACATACACCCAACCTCAGCCTCTCTGGCTTGGCTTGGACAGCGGCTCCCCTCCCACACCCAGATGACCTACTTGTCCAGAAATGGCCAGGGCCCGCGGCTGGCTGGGGCGTTATCCTCTCCTCCTTTCCTTCCCTGCCCACCTCCTGCCTGCACAGCCCTGCCAGCAGCCAGGGCAGGCAGGGGGACGCTTCACCCTCCAGAGAGGTGGAAAATGCCAGATAAAAACAGCTTTTCCCAGCAGCAACAGTGCGAAGGGGACTCCAAGCCTCCAAAACTCACCCCAGCCCCTCCACAAGCTGCATCCCAAGCACCTCCACACCTCCTCTTCCAGAGATGTCCCTGGTGGCCTGGAAACATGGATCTTGTATTTCTTTGCCCCTATTTCCCAGAAAAAAAATCCACACTGGGCGCTCTCTTCCTCTGGGATTGCTGGTTCCCAAAGCCAGACAGGGATGTGACTTGCCGGGCAGGGGTGGTGGACACAGCAATGGATGTGGCACACCAGGCCACCCTGCCTTGATTTCTACAGCATCTCCTCTCCCTCAGGTGCCTCCTCTGCCCTGGAAGTCCTCCGTGGGATCCAGAGGTGGGAAAGGGCTCGCACAAAGCTGAAACACAGAGGTAATGTCACCCCAGGACATGAGACCACATATTCGCAGGCAGAAAGCCAAAACCTGCCCGAGAGCCTGTGACTGCTGGAATCCACTGTGAAAGCCTGTGGGGAAGGTACACACCAGCAGGAAAACCATCCAAGCACAGAGTCCAGATCAAAGCAACATGGAGCCCCTGTTAGGGAATCAACCACTGAGCAAGTTTCCCTGCTTACTTCTACAGCCTGTTACCACTGAAGCCTAATGATGTCACCTGCCAACCTTCTGAGCTGATACCTCCCGAGGTGGTTAAGGCAAAGAGTGACCTGCATGTCACCAGCACAGAAAGGTGTCTCCAGGCCATCTCCTGAGAAGGAGAAAGCAGAAGACTCATTTCGTTGCAATGCAAAACAGCCTCTTGTGACCACCACAAAGTACTTCCCACCTCTACCTACCAGAAAGTATCTATAAGGTTGAGAAAAACTCACCTCCAAAAGAAAACCCCTATTCCCCAGGGTCACTCATGCCCCTCTGGGGAGTTTCTCACTGGTGAAAAGGTGAAGCTGAGACCTCACATGAAAACTGCGGGGAGAAACCCGGCAGCACTGGGTTAAGCAAGACCCTGCAATCTGGCCGCGAGACGTTCGCCTGTGCAATCTCGGCTTTGCAACGGTTCGCAGGTCCATTAAACAAAGCAAGACAGAAAATTGGACGCCAGTGCCTGCTCCGTGGAGCGAGAGCCGCCCTGCTCCAAGCCCATCTCGCCAGGGCCTCCTGAATTTCCTCCCCCCCCGTTTCTAAAGGAGAATAAAGACAAAAACCCAAGCTCAGACCCAGATCAAACACAACCTCACACACGCTCAAGGGGAATGACCAGTGGTAGGAATGAAACATGGTCCTCACATGGACCTTTCCACCCCCATTTCCACACCCAGCTGCATTTAGGGCTTCTCGGCTGGGGCGGAACCCTTCTGGGTAAGAGGGGAAAAGGCTCTGGGGTGGATCCTACCGTTTCCTATTCCAGGAAGGCCAGAGCCCCTTTGAACTCTGTCCTTCTGCTGGAGAGAGTGAAATCTGGAGATGCAAAACCACACACCCCAATGCTAATCTAGACTTAAACCTTCCCCGGAGTCAAGCACTGTCATCCTGAAAACATCACCAACCCATGCATGTACCAGGCGGCCCCACGACAGACGGACAAGCTGGACGTGATCTGCTATGCCAACATTAATGGGCAGCCAAATATCAGCCACTAGATTCGATCTTTTAAGCACCAGTAGCTTGCCCCAGGCAGCCAGCAAGACTATTATTAGGGCTCGAGGCAGCCTGACTGCTGACTGCTTTCCCTGCAAGCACTGCCCCATGAAAGGATGCGCAATTCCCACCGTGGTACCCCTCATTGCATAGATATTGGATTTGGAAAATACTTCTTTGCTGCAGGCGAAACATTTTTTTTTCCCATGCCCGCCCTTTCAAATGAGAGTGGTTTAACGCTGTTTGCCGAGCTGCCCAGCTCTTCGTGGCAGGCACCATCTCCAAATGTCTGGGGAAAACCCAACATGTGCCCCAGATGGTAAAAGCAGATCTGTCATCAAAAGCCACCAGCACCCCTAAAGCTCGCCCAACCCCATCCCTCCAGTGCGGGGGAAGCCTGAGGAAGAGCAAACCAGCAGAGGTAGCAAGCAAATGAAACGTGTTGCTGGAGTGGGGACGCAGCAAACGGCCCCACGCGCCAGCATCTCCCTGTGAAATAGCTCAGCAGCCCAGTCCACGGGCTGGGGAGTTGGTGAGGAGGTGCTGGAGCCCCCTAGAAACCTGCAAAAAGCTTTAGAACAGCTGGTGGCAGGAGGAAAGAGATGGACATATACATCAGGGCGGCTTAGGAAAGAAGGATAGGACACCACCTCCCTTGCTATAGCAGCTAAAAGTCCTCCTGAAGTGGCTCCCTGAGCTGGGGTGAGCACAGCAGAGGCACAGGACCACCCAAGACACCCACACCAAAGCTGCAAGGTGCCCAGGTGCTACTATAATGGGTGCTGAATGCAATGGGCATCCTTGACCCAGCGCAAACAGCCCCATCCTGGGCTGGTCCTCCAGGAACCGCTGCGGCTTTACAATGTACCTTTGGATATAACAGGACCCTGTTTTGCTCCCTAACGTCGCTCATTATTGCGGTGTGTAAAAAAACCCCTTCCATAATCTCGTTTTCCAGGTTGTAAACTCACTTGTTGGTCGCTGGGATAAGGACGCTCAGGGGCCTCGCCTCACCACGCTATGTTTCTAATGATCTCAAGATCCTCAATAGGGAATCGTGCCTGGTTTCTGCAAACTGTTATCTAATCTCATTCCCTCCATCCCATTACTTAAGGATTTACAACACACAACCTCCCCTGAAATGGTTTCTGGTAAATTCTTTGAAAGCTCTTATGGTCCTCACATCATCGTCAGGGTCAGCCACGCATTAATGGCAAAGCATTTATGCACCAGGTAACTCGTTCCCTGGCAAGCGAGTTTGTTTATGCTTTTTAAATTCAGGAAGCGATTAATAGTTGCCACAAAAGCAATGTGCTTCTCTTGGGTGAGGGCCATAAAGCCCTGACTCGCCTTGGGGAATTCAGATGCCTCCATCTCAGCAGACACCTTCCATGAGCATGGTGTTTACAAGGTAAATCCTAATGCTGAACAACTGATGCTAGGAAATCCTCATGCACTCCCTAAGCTGGAGAGCTGTGACTGGCTTTCCAAGCCAGCTCAAGGTGACCATTTCAGGAAACAGCACTGCCAACATCAAGAAGTCAAACAAATGTGAGACCTGAGCATCTTCCAGCTTTCCCTAGAGCCACAGAGCTCTAGGGGATGGCTTCATTCAATCCCCTGACTCCGGGACCTCTAACTTTAAAGACCAAAAAGCCAGAGATAATGCTGTGGATTAAGCCAGACTCCCAGCAGAACCTGGAGATCTGATGGGGCATCCTGTAAAAAGCTGGAAAACCCCAGTCCCCGGAGCCCAGCATCCTCCACTCACACCAGAAACCCCGGTCCCCGGAGCCCAGCATCCTCCACTCACACCAGAAACCCCAGTCCCCGGAGCCCAGCATCCTCTGTTCACACCGAAAACCTGGTCCCTGGAGCCCAACATCCTCCATTCACACCCAAAAACCCAATCCCTAGAGCCCAGCGCCCTCTGCTCACACTGAACAACTGCAGCACCTGGAAAGTGGAGGCAGAAGCATCCACCCCATGGTGCTTCCTCCTTCCCAACAAGCACAGACATCTCTCAGGGAGAGAGGATCCACTTGCTGCTCCACTAAAAACATCGGCCAGCTGCAGGGCTCCCCAGGTTTTAAGACAAGCTCCCTTTCCACTCTGGCCCCCTCACAGCCATCAGAAAGCAATGATTTCCAGGCTTACCCCTGTGCGCTAGACTTCAACCAGCTGCAGACAGGCCCATGCATATCCTCTTCCTAATCCTTCACGCACGATCCCTAGACAGTCCCTGGCTTTTATTATTTTCTGGCAGAAGAGAGCACCACGTTAACCCCCGTGTGCAGGCTGCAGCCTGAGCATCTCTCAGCACATCCCAACTTGGGTCCAAATTATAAATGAAGCGTTCGTGTAACAAGAGAACTGGCAAGGGCCAATTGCCCATTAATATTTTAAACCTCTGCTAATTCTTATTTAACGACCTGTCCGAAAAGTCCTTTCTAATTGCTTGATACAGTGATGGACCTAAAACATTTATTTATTGATAAAGACCACGGGAGGCTCTTCCTGTGGGGAATGGCTGTGCTTTCCTGCGAGGGGCTGGAAGCCAAGGGACAGAGCAGGCAGCAGCATCACTGCGCTGGTTGTCCATCAAGACAAGGACCCTGCGCTCCTCACCTCTGCCAGCAAACCCTTCTCTGCACAGCGTTTCCCCTGGCTTCAGGGATACAAGATGAAGACCTTACTGGGAGGTATTTTAAGGCACTGAGAGCAAGGGAATATTGTCTATATGTATGCCGGAAGGTCCTGTCCTTAGCATGATGCTGTAAAACTCTCAGGGGATGAAGCCACACCTGGTGCACAGGCTCTGGCTAAGGGACAGCGGTTTCCAGATGTGGAGACAGTGTCAGCGGCACACGAGAAATAGGGCTCAGGACAGACACGGGCAGGGTTTGCATCCCAGAGAGTCACGCTGATCCCAGGAGCACACCCTGCAAGGGGAGATCCCGAGATGCAGGCTGCAGCCTCACCAGCCGGGAGCAAAATAGCCTCCATCTCCAAGCCTGAGCTCCCGAGGTGCCCAAGACTTTACCCCAGGAGGGAACAGAGCCCTGCGAGGTGACTCAGTGGGCAGGCGAGGCTGCAGCCAGGAGCTGCCCCTCCGCCCCAAGCTCAACGCTGACCTTGAAACACAGGGCGGGCGGCTGCCATCGCCAGCATCATATGATCTGTTACAAAACACGACGGGCTCTACTTAGAGGTTACACGCTGCAGGACAAATTTAACACCCGAGATTGTTCCTGATCCCACTGGAAGAATTCCTGGCAGGGGCTCAGTAATCGCCCACTACTGTAAGTGGCCAAGTGCCATAGCATCGGTTCGGCTCCAGACACACGAGGACCTCGTTCCTTATTTCTGACAGGAGAGACGCTTCAGCTGATGGCTGACACCATGCAAGATGATGAATCCCCTAGTGGCAGGTGGGCCTTGAAGCAGAGAGTAAATGGAATCTGGAAGAGATGCTGTTCCCAAAAGCCTTCACTTGTTTGAGAAAGGTATTTAAGGGCTGCAATTGAAAACTTGCATTGAACGCAGCCTGAGTATGCAGCTAGGAGGTCCATGAAGAGATCGTTGGGGAGAATGATGCTCTGGTGGACATCAGAAGAACAAGCAGATGGAATGGAAGCATCCTCAAAGGATGCTCAGTCCACAGAGGCCAATGCCTGGAGACTTCCCAGCCCAGCCCAGCCACGAGAAAGAAAGACTCAACACCAGGAGAAATTGTCCCTGCTGCCATCCTACCAGCTGTACACAAGCTCTTCCAGATCCATGCTGGCTATTTTCAGAGGCAGAGCAGGCAGATGCTGCTCTGAAGCAGGGCCCAGGAAAGGCGAAGGGCAGGCGGGGTGGGAGAGCCTCTCCCAGCAGGGGATCTGGTCCCAGCTCAGAAGTGAGCCAGACCCTGCCGCTCCCTCCTCCTCCTCCTCCTCTCCTTCCCTTTCCTTTCGACTGGCCCCAGCCCCGCGTTTCTGGAGCGGCAAGAGTCAGCTCTGCCGATGCTGCTGAGGGGCCTGAGCCAGCTCTGGCTATAACCTCGGGATGAAAACATCAGCTCTGAAACACAGCAACGGGGAAAACAGACAGGCGGACACGTGTGCACGCATGAAGACTCCTGTAATCAGGATTGCTCCTGCATTAGCAGCGAGGTTTGCAATAGCAGGCAATTTGGGGTACCTGGTTTGATCCACAGGCTCTGATTTCAGGGAAGGGGGATGTTGTGCTTGGTTAGGGTGGGCTCACAGCGAGCAGGACGGATGGCGTTTCCTTCCAGCCCCTGTGAACACAAACCTGGGACCCGCTGCTCCCGGTCCGGTTTGCCCTGCAGCCTACACCAAAAGCCCAGCACCGTCCTGGCCGCGGTGCTTACGGGAGGAAAGGAGCATCGCTGTGACAGGCAGACGGGGATGCTCAGAGCAGGACCACGCCGGGTCAGGCTGCGGGTGCCCCCAGCACCTGATGCTAAGAAAAGACCAGGTTGGGAGCACCAGCATGGAGGCAATGGAGCCGGGTCAGACCAGCGACAAGACGACAGAAAACGTCGTCGGGCCAGCAGCTATTTTTATCTGCAAGGACCAACACTTAATACTCTCCTATCTCCCACAAAATGTCACTCGAGCTCCGGCAGAAAGTTTACACCACTTGCAGACAAGGGCTGAAACCTGAGCACGTAATCCCTGCTCCAGTCAAAAGTTTTAGTGGGATTCACAGCGTCTGGACAAGGGAAGATGAGAAAAAAACCCTTTCCCCTGAGAAATGATGGCTGGGGCAGAGGAGAGACAGGACAGGCAGGTCCCCTCCTGGCACCATGTCCCTCTGCAGGGTCACCTGCCACATCTGCAGGGCACAAGGGACTTTGTAAGCCCTGGAGCTACGTCGTGGCCTCCCCACAAGCTCAACCAGACTTTAGCTACCCTAAGAGGGTCTTCAGAACAGGGGGAATGGGGAAAGAAAGGCATTCACCACTCCACTCACTAAATGCTGTAGCCCCCAGGGAGATGAAAGGCCAAGAGGAGCGGGGTGGGTTGGGCAGAGCCCACAGGAGGGTTTTGCAGCAGGTTGGGGCAGGACACCCCATGGAGATATCACTGCCACCCTTCTTGGCAATTCCTCCCTCTCCATCAAGCAGCTCTAATTACTTCAAACACCATCTCCCCACCGCCCCCCTCTCCGCTCCCACCCCCTTCCCTCTCAATGCAAAGCCCAGACCCAGAAATGCCTGGGGCGTGAGGAACGGAGGCTTCCCTCACTTAATAAATCCAAGGTAGAGCAACGCCATTATTAACAGCAGCCTGCCCCCCACTCTTTGCCGATGGTGGGAATATTGCACCGGTAATCCCGGGGGAGCACCTCAGCGCTTCCCCGACAGCGGATGCAATAACACGGCCCCTCCAGGCCCCAGCACGACCCTTTTATATTGCAGTGAACGTAAACACCAGTGGGGTCCTATCCCAAGTCCCCCCTCGCATCGCAAGCAGCATTTAGTATCAGGGGTGGATGGAAACCCCCTCCCTGGTCAGGTGCAGGATAGCTCAGATTTAGGACAGCATCCTCCTGGGGGCTTTTCCCCGGAAAGGGCAAAAAAGCAGGGAGCAAAGAGCTCCAGGCTGGGACTGAGCCATGGTAAAACATGCTGCAACACAGAGATGGCTGGTGTGCTCAGAAGGTTAGAGCACCTTGTTAAGGGCTTGCATAGAAACTTAGAGGAGGCGAACTTTGCCAGGGATAAAAGGCATGAGCTCACGTGTGCCTTGGAGCTGCGCTCAGCCACCCCCGGGTGGCTTTTTCCACATCACGCTGCCTTTTTTAAAATTAAAAAGACTGGCCAAAGTGGTCAGGATGAAGGTGCAAGCGAGGAGAGGACCCAGCGGAGGATGGTACTGGGCGAGCCCTGCTGGGCTCTGCAGCCCCCAGGAATTGCAGCTGGGAGCCAGAGGAAAAGGCGGGATGCTGACGAAAGGAGCAGAGCGAGGGTTTCCCAGCGGGATGCACAGCAACTCGGTGTGAGCAAATAATGGATGTTGACGGGGAAAATCAGATCCACTAGACCCAGAAATCCTCTCTTACAGCAAGGAGCAGGGTAAAAACCCCAGGGAATATACTGCAGAGGCAACCCCCACATTCCTGAGATGGCCAACAAGTGATCACATCTATCTCCCTCCATCTCCCATTTCTAAGATCCATTTCTGAAGCACCACCGGCCAAGAAACTTTGGTTGATTGGACGTGGTTAAAGCAAACACACACACGCAAAAAATCTTATAGCTGAAACTTGAATGGTCTCCACAAACATCTTGCATATTTTCAAGGACACTGAGGAAATACAGATTCCCCCCCACATTTTGTGGACTTAAAAAAAAAATGCCCCAAGGGAAAAAGTTATTTAGAACTACTTAGGAAACACAAAGCATAAAAAGCCTATAATTACTTCTCTGCCAAGGGCTTGTCAGTTTGAAAATCCACGCTCTTGAACCACTAATCCTTATGGAAAAAAAAATGCAGCTTCGGCAACATGCGTTGTCGGTTGACTTCTGATGCACTTTTCCAGCATGAAGATGTAGATTTGGTTTTCGTTTCATTAGCACCTTTCACCTACAATGTGCCTGATGCGCTTCGCCGGCCAACCAAGGAGACCTGCAAAGCATCGCCCCGAGGTGAGGCCAGTGGCTGCTCTGCGTGAGAGCAGTGCTCTGCAGGCATCAGGCCCAGGAGGGAAGGACCAAGGCTGATGTTTGGAGACAGAAGTGCCTGAAACAGGCAAAAATAAATCAGTTTGGGCTGGGAGTATATTTAGTTTAAAAGCCAAGGATTCAGGGAGTTCCTGAGATTCGTGTTATGGGGTTGGAAATAGCATAAAGGCATTATTGGCAGGGAAATTGCACTTTCTCTGGAGGATGGGGATGGGCCATCCCAGCAGAATAGCATGGATTTGGGCTCTCTGCTTTAGCAGCCAGATTCAGCACTTCATGTCACCCTGCCTGGATAAGGATGGGTGGCATCCGTGCCTGTGAACTTGGTTGGCCATGGAGAAATGGACCCACGAAGCTAGTTGTGTCCCCATATGTACCCCAGCATCAAAGCATTGACCACGTTTCTTCCATCTTATCTCCAGCCATAAAGAGCTGCAGTTTTGCCATGAGGCAAGAGGAGGAGAAAGGTGAAGCGCTGGGAGTGGGCAGGAGCCCAGCGCACTTGGCCAGAGGTCGTTCCTGCTGCAAACCCTTACCATGAAACTCAAAACCAGATCCAGCGGAGATTTGCAACGCAGCACATCTGGATGGAGAGCCCTTCTCCCCCAGCCCCACACCGGCCAGCGGCTCCACCAACTGCCTGGGGCCTTGGCTCCACATCTCAGCCGGCCAAAAAAAGGTGCAAAGGTGGGTTTGGTGCTGTGGAGGAAACTCCCGTAAAGACCCTGCCAAGGGCACAGACACTTTGGCTCTTGCTGGGACCCAGTCGGAGACAGCCAGCGTGGGGACACCAGCAACACTTCCCAGCCTGGAGCATCTCTGGTGGGTACGGCGAGAAGCATGTTACACCAGACAGAGCGGGTGAGCCATGTGGATCCTGCTGTTCCCTGGCACCCATCCATCAGCGCTGCCCAGGTTTGGAGCTGCAGAGCAGAGGGCATCCACCACACACGCATCTTGCACAGCAGCAGCCAGAAAACCTCATCCCTGCCATAGGCAGCTTTCCCCTTACCAGGGATACCCATCTCTCTTGGACCTACTTTCCCCATGCAGGGCCCTTCACCCATCTCGGACCTCCTCTCCCATTACTTTCTCCTAATCCATCTCCATAACAGAACCTCCCACCAATGTGGGTTTTAATGACCTCGAGGTGATGTGTGCAGGAAGCCTCTCCTCCTTTCTGGTTAACCCTCCTTCCTAGGGCCAGAGCTGAAAAAAGCTTGGACTCAATAGCCCAGCCTACAAGACTTTAAGCTTCATTAAACTTTTAAGCCAGTCCATTGAGGTTGCTCTTTCAGCCTTTCATAATTACAGATGCAGAAGGAAGGAGCAACATTCACCTGAGCAGGCATCAAGAAGATTCAAACACTTAATGGCTTTCCTAACAAAGCTCCCACGTCCACATCACTGTTTAAAAGGATCTGCTCGATACCACTCCAGTGCTCTGCCCGGCAGCGGAGACGCTGAGATATACATAATTCAGTATTTCAGTTCCCCATCACCAGCGCAGCTGGTCACCCATTTGGCACAAGAGAGACTCAAGACACACGAGTCTGAGCCATCCTACTGCACTGGAGACCGCAGGTGCCCAAGCCAAGAGGATGGTTGAGTTCACAGGTGTGGTTCAGGTGAGCAAGGAGCTCTCAGCTTTCCTGCAGCCAAGACCTGGAGATCAGCATCTCCATTGGGCAATTTAGACCTTGGCTTGGCCAAGCCCTCTGCTCTGGTGGAGCCTCTTCCTCTCCTCCAGCCCTTGCAGGAGCCTACAGAAAGTGGTCCGTAAGCGGAGAGGAGACTGTCAACCTATCCTCAACACCCACTGCAGGGCTGGGGTCCTGCACACCCAACACATGCATTGCACAGCTGCCGTTCCCCACTCTCCTGTTGCTTGGAGGGTCCCCTCTAAGATCAGCAATGGAAAAGATGCCCCAGAAGTGTGTTGTAGGGCAGTCCCAATCCGGGCTCGGCACAGAAGTCACTGGGAAAGAGTTTTGGGGTTGTGCCTTGACAAACATCCACCCCCACTATCAGCACCTGTGAATTTATTCATCCAACGGCATCAAAATCACCCCTGTGGATGCAAATTGTGAACATTTGCCATGTTGCTTTTCCCTCCTCCTGCTTAGACACATTACTGCAGAGGTCAGCAACATTTTGCATAGCTAAGACACTGTTTTCCAGGAATAAAGACTTAACAGAGCCAGCAAATGCCGAGCAAAAATTTTGACAACCAAAGCATCCTTGTGTTTTTACGATGGCGGGGGTTGGAGGGAAGAAATGACAACACTGACTCTTTCAAATAAAAAATTGCTGCAGCTGAGAACTGCCTTCAGGTCCCTTAACCTATTTCTCTCCCCTTTCCAAATTTTTCCTGCCAAATGCTTCCCTGAGCTTTCAATAGCAAAGGGAAAATTCCTACCTCCCTCTTCCCGCTTAGCTGCCTTGGGCAATGCTATGCAGTGAAAAATCAGCTTATAATGTGGCCCCTCTGGCCCCAGGCAGGGAAGAAGGAGCCCTCGGTACACACTGGCTCCAGGTTCATCCAAGCAGCTCTGCAGCACAAAACCAGAGGAGAGGATGCACTTCCCAAAGAGATGAATCACATCCAAATGGTCCCAAACAAATCTCTTCTCCAGGAATCGCTGTTGCCTCTTGTGCTTTTAAGACCCCACTTTGCTCTCTTGCGGGGCAGGGGACCTGGCCCAGAGGGATGTGGGGGGCTCACTGCCCCACTGCAATGGTGGTTATCATTCCAGAGGAACAGACGTTCTGGGGGGGAGATTTTGCACGGTGGCAGCAGGGGTGGAGGACAATGGGCCGAGGAGTGATGGTCGCGTGAAAAGGGATTTGTTCCGCTGTCAAGGGCAGAAAGCTCTCCCTAAGAGCAGCGTTAGGAAATGAAGGCCACAAGGGAAGGAGAGAGGTAGGGAGCGGCGAGAGACAATGTACGGATGACGGCGACAGGGGGACAGCTGGGAAGGATCAACACCGGGCCCTGATGGGCTGGCAAAGCACGAGTACCAGCCAAGGAAGCCTCCTCCGGTGTGCTCTGCCCTTCAAGGCATTTGCCCTGAGGAAGAGCAGGATGCCTTGGTGCAGGACAAACCTTTCATCTGCGGCCGCAGAGTCCCAGCAACCCTCAGACAAGGAGAAGCATTGCAGCCTGCCTGGATGTGCCGGGATACATAGGAGAGCAGTTCTCCTTAAACAACTCCTGGCAGACGCCGGAATCTCTGCAGCACAACCTCTCGGCCGCCTTTGGTCAAAGGTAGCCCAAGGTGGAAAACACAAAGGCAGGCATGACATAAAAATTAGGTAAATCTGGAGAGAGACTGAAAATTCCTTCCCAGCCTTCAAACTCCCCCAGCAAGATGCTCAAAGCACTTGCGACGGTGAATGAAGCCTTTTTTAGCTATATGCATATTTCCAGCTCCATTTCATGGGTGAAGGAGATGAGGCTCAGCTCTTTTTCCTGTGTGTGACTGTGGCCCATCATTGCCAAACCGGGCACCAACTGTAGGAGATCTGAATCCAACCACAGCATCATATCCATGGGTGTGGGAAATGCTGAGCCTCTACTGAAAACAGGTAGGTCCAGGCAAGCACGCAGTGCAATATGAGAAAATAAATTGTTTGCATTGAGCAAAACGTGATTTCAGCCCCATATTGAGAAACATACATGTCACCCTCCTGAAAAAGCCAACCTGTGTGGGAGAAAACACCATTTTCAGATAGCCAGCTTACAAGATGTGAAGCACCTGAAGGAACCCCGACAAGCTGTAGAAATTGGTCTTTGTTAATAAGGTCCCAGCAAAACAGATAAGCCAGAAGGCAGAGCCCTTTGACAGAAAAAAACCCAAATAAGCAGAGACCGGTGCCACCAGCCCAATGCTGTGCTCCTGCTGCCAGCGCAGCCCCGGCACAGCACTGCTCAGCAGTCACCCTGCCCCACGCCTTTTGCAAAAGCTTCAGGATCTGCCTGTCCGTAAATATTTGGGGTGGGAAGCCAGGGATTACAGAACTCCTCTCCTGGGCAACCAAGGTTTGATGATCTTAAAAAAAAAAACCCAACAAACCTCAAACAGAGCTGCAATGAGATGCCTGCCGGTTTCACAGAGACGCACGAGACAACGCGGGTGCATCCATTGCCCCTGAGGACCAACAGCACCAGAAGATACCCGGGGACCAGCTGGCTTCCCTCTGCCCAGGCAGGATTCCTTCCAGGTAAAAGTATTGAGGAACAAAATTGAAGTTACAGGCTAGCACACTGTGGCTATAGGCTTTCACACATGCCTGCGCAGCGTTTGCCATGTCAGGGAGCACCATCAGCCCCCAGCCCCCCCCCTCCCCCTTCTGAAATCTCTTATAAATACACAGAAATTCAAATTTCTAATTAAAACATATTTACAAAAACCCAAAAATTATTTTGAGTCAACCCCAGTATTTCACCTTAATAAAATGCAAATATTTTCTCCCTGCTTTAAAGCTATTCTTTACTGCTATTACAGAGGAGATGCTTTATTAAATCGCAGGCAGAGGCACAGTCCTCCAGCCCAGGTCCCCTGTCCCCATGCCAGTGCCAGTGTCCCCACCCCATGTTTGCATCTGCAGAGGATATGAACCAGAGACAAAATGGAGCACAAAGAGCACCTTGAGAAAAAAAAAATGTCTGGGACATGAGATGTATTGAGTACCCGCCTTGGCCACCACGGGGTTCACCAGAAGTGGAGAGCCATGAATACAGACCTAAACCTGATTCAAACCGTTGGGTTTTCCCCCTCCTCCACCAGAAGCAGGACTTGCACCCTTGGGAGCAGAAGAGGACACCAATCCTCACCTCCCCAAGGCCTTTTCTTCCCCTCCAAGGCAGAGGGTGCTTCGGGGTCCCCCCGAAGTCCCCTGTGGGGCGAGCGTGCAGGATCAGAGTCAGAAACCGCTGCGGGGTTGGGTATATCGAGGCCATCCCACTGCTGCCAGGGGACAGGGGCAGCCAGTGGAGCTCAGTCTCCCTGGCAGCACGTGCAGCCACCAGCAAATCCTGCCCATGCACTGGCAGCACGGCTGACACCCGAGGCCACCACCCTCTCCAAAACCAGCTGCGGGTGACCACAGGATCAGGTTTAGACCCTGCCAGAAAGCTCCCCGAGGACGGACTGAGCAAGAAACCAAATTCTGGGCTCTCTTAAATCCACGGCTCGGCAAATCCCTCCCTGCGCCTGGCGGCTGCGAGCAGGTGAAGAACCGGCGAGGCGAGGGCTGGCGAGCCGGGGCAGGAGAGGACCCCAGCTGTCTCTCCAGCTGGTGGAGACAAAATTTTCATCAAATAGAAACAAACCCCCCTTTCTTCCCCCAAGTCAATTTCTTTTCGGTGCCTTCTTCGGGATTGCAAAGACCTGAAGTGGTTACCCCAGCTCCAAGCACCCTGCCTGGGGCTGATCAGGGAGGGCTGTGCCATGTGGGGAAGAAAGAAAGAAAGAAAGAAAAAAGGGAAAAGAAAAAAAAAAAAAAGAAATCACTGCAGGTCCAAAATAAGATGGCAGAAACCATGGAGGGTCCCAAGGATGCCCAGGTCCCAGCTCTGCCGGCACCGACCCGCAGCCTCCAGGGTCCCACTGCCAATGAGCAGGAGAAAAGCCGACCCCAAAGCCACCCCTGTCCCCATGATGGAGGGACAGATGACGAGTATATTCGGCTGCCTCGCTCCCAAGCTGCCAAACGTCGCTCCCTTCCAGGCCTTTCCATGAAACATTAATTGTAAGACACAAATCTAATTAAGGGCAGGGGGAAGGGGCAAGGCGCCAAATCTCTTCTCCGCTCCTTTTGGAAAGGGGGAGCCCCACGAGCAGCGTACAGGAGGACGGGGGCAAGGCGTATTTTGCTCGCCTGGTGTTTCCAGAGTGGATCCCGCAGCGGCCTCCAAAATGCCCCTCTCATTGCTGCATCCCACTGCTTCCCTCCTTTCCCCCCTGCCAGCATAACAAGGCGACTTAATAACAAAAAACAAAGGACCGGCGTCTGGTCCCAGCTCAGCGGTACCCACCATCACATCCTGGCGGGGATGAAGCCAGATTCGGCTGCCCCAGAGCTGCGCTCATCCCAGCCCACAAAGAGTCGGCATGTTTCCTCCAGGAGCTGCGGGAAAGGGGGTGAGGACAGAGAGGGGTTTGCTAGGGGAGACAAGGCACTGGGTGGGAATGGAGAGCAGCAAGAAGGATGGGAAGCGCTAGAAGAAGAGGATGAGGGATGGGAAAAGAGACCAGCAAGAGGAACATCGTGCCACAGATCTGCCATGTGCTCTGCTACCCTGCCCAGGCCAGCCTGACTGCCCCCAGTGCCTGGCCAGCTGGAGAAACCCAAGTTAGCATCGTCCTCTCCATAGGATGCCCTACAAGAACGGAAAAGAACCTCCAGAGGGTATGTTGCACTGTAGCTGGGCTGACCTGTGGCTCTCTGGAGGGACTGTTCTTTCCCATCAGCCACAAGAAGAGCAAAAAGTCCCATTTCTCCAGGCGAGAGAATACAAAGGACTGTGAATCTCCAGCACAAACCCACCAGACCATAGGAAGCCTCCGGCCGGTGAGACCAGGCTGCCCTAAAGCGTTCAGCATCAGCATCACCTTATTCGTTCAATCCGTTTGGGATTATCCCCCTCGCAACCCTTCCGGGCTGGGGAAGCAGCGCCACGGTTTGCAGCTAATTGCGCAATTACATTCATTACCCACATTAAGCAAGATAAACAGCCACCATGCTTCAAATCTCTTCCCCCTCTCTCCTCTACAGCAGCAGCTGCCAGACGAGCCTCCAGCGGGCAAGAGGAGGCTGCGCTGCCCCAAGTCACGCAGATCCCACCTTCCCCCTGGCCAGAGCCAGCCATGGTTTGCCGGGACCACGCTGCTGGGGATCCAGGCTCATCCCCCATACAAAGATGCTGGGTGTGATTTTAAAACCCAACACTGATGGGTTTCTTCACACATGTTTTCTTTTGTGTGCGTTCAGAGATTGGAAGGATTTTTTTTTTTTTTCCCTTTGCAGCTGGATGCACCTCCTCGTTTTAATTCACGGAGGAGGCGGCACCCACATGACCCCATGACTCCAGGAGCAGGGGATTTTGGAGCCAAGCAGGGGGAGCTTTGCGACGACGGCACAGAAGCTGGCAACGGCACAGAGCCATCAAGCCGTGTGAAGACAGGGCAAGCATCACACAACTGCCTCCCTCGGCCAGGAAGCCCGGCACAGCGGCGGCGGCTCGGGGGCTGTGGCCGCCCCTCCGCTGACGGCGCCCACATGCCAGGCCTGCTCCGAGATGTGCTGGCCATCTGCTCCTGCCAGCCGGGGCTGGGGCCGGGGCTCTGCGCCGCGGCTGGGGACGTGCCAAGCCGTCCCGGCGTCGCCACGCTCCCCAGCTGCGCCCCCCGTCACGACCGCACCGCTGTCAGCATTCCCGGCCCCCAGAACTGGCCGGCGGGGTTCCTGCATGCTGCCGGCATCGCCTGTGGCGGGGCTTTGGGACGGGGTTGAGTAGGATGTCCCCATGGCTCCAGGTCCTCCCCACAGCTCTGGCTCTGCTTGGCTCTTGCAAACCCACCATGAAAAGCCTCTGGGCAAGCGGCGCTCAGCCGTTCCCATCCTCACATGGATCTTGAGCCCCTGAGGCAGACCTTTTTGCCATCCTCACTCTTCCCATCGCTTCCAGCACCCCTCCTCATTTATAGCCAGGTTTGACGTTGCCCCTCCCCCCCCAAAAAACCTACCACCACAAAAGTCCATCCCCCTGGTCACTAATGTGGGGCCCCACAGCCAGGGCATGTCCCCAGGGCCACTCTGAAGTTGGGGAGCCAGCCAGGGCGAAGCCTGAACCTTGTCATAGTTGAGACTTATCAGGTTTGGACAAGTGCCGGGGGCTGCCGCGGGATTCAGGATGTTCTGTAACGGACGTCCTCTGCCCCAAATAGACACCGTCCCAGGGGCGCAGGCTCTAGTGGGCCCTCCCCACCAGCACCAGGGAAACTGGTCCAAGAGCAACCCCTGGCCCCCTAAGTCCCCGGCCAGCATCGCTGTCCGAACTGCCCATGGGTCCTGAGCTGCAGCCCTGGGTACACCAAAGAGATGCCAAGATCTGGCCTGGCATCCCCAGTCTTTAATCTGTCCCTCTCCAGGTCCTCTCCCAAGGTCTTCCTCTTTATGAAAGACAAATAAATGTAAAACATCTGTTTTAATAAGTGATTCCTAAATTTCTAGGGTCCGGCAAGTCAGACACTCGCTTAAAACTCTCCGTAACACTTTCCACGGGTGTATTTATAACTAAAGGCATAATTCTGCCGTCTCACACTCCGTCGTTAACCCTCTGCAGCCTTGTTATAAAAGGAGCTCAAACAGAGAGCGAAGACACATGTCAGAAAATACTGCACCTATTCATCTCTGGTAAAATATCCCAACAGTCACCATCTAGAAGAGAAATCCCTTCTTTCAATTTAAAAAAAAAAACAACCACCCAAACAAAAAAACCACCACCACGACACTGGCAGGTAGGATCCCAACCCCTTCCCCAACACCCCGAGCACGGGGGGTCTGCACCCACATGCAGACACCCCAGCCCTCCCACTCGGTGAGTACCGCCGCTGTGCCGACGGAGAGGCCCCTGGAGCCTGGCTCTGCTGGGGGGACCGCCGGTGCCGCGGGAAGGATCGGCTGCTTTACACCATCCATCGCACCCGTGAGATGCTCAGCCCAAGGAGTGTCAATCGCCTGCGATAATTAACCAGCTCTCAGCTCAAGATAATTAGCTCAGTCCAAGAGCAGCAGCTCTTCCCCTGCGTGTTTCGCACTGAAAGCCCCAGCATCGGCACCGCAGCAGAGGCAGGCACTTTGCTTCTGCACTCAGGGAAAACACTCAGCCCAAAGACAGGATGGGCAGTTTGGGCAAAGAAAGAGGGTTTTTTGTTAAATACAGAGTCATATGTAAAGCTCCGCAGGTCCAAAGGAAAGGGCTCTCTGGGACTCTGCCCCACAGTCTTGCTGTCCCCAGGCAAGGAGTCGCACCACCGGCACGGCGGAGAGCCCTGCTGGGGGGATGGAGGGAGCAGGGACATGGACCTGCAGCCCTACGCCAAAAAAATGAAATAAAATAAAATTCAAGTGGACAACGATGTGAGAGAAGGGGCAGACGGGTGCAGGAGGGGAGGAGGCCGGCAGAGGTTCAGGGCTAAAACCATCACACCTTGGGGAAACAGCCTGCCGCAGAGCCCGCTCCCCGGCTCAAGCCGAAGTTACCAATCCAAACACAGCCGGGAAATAACCAGGATAAACCGTGCCACCGCCAGAGTCTAGGAAATATTTGTGACTTTTTTTTCTTTTTTTTTTTTGCAATCATCCTTGTCCATCCCGACAGTGAGATGGGCACAGCAAGAAGCCAACTGCGGCACTGATTTCTTTCGCGGCCAAGAGACATAGGAGGAGGGTTTCAGGTTGGAGCCGGCTTCCAGCGTTCAGAAGCCACAGTCGATCACACAGAGAGTAAAACCCACTGCAAGCTGGAAAGGCATTTCTGCAGTAATATTTACCCCAACGTCCCCTTAATGTTCCAAACGGAGGCACTGATAAAGCAAAAAATGCACAATAAATTGTGTTGGAAACCTATGGGAACCAGTAGCCAAATTTCCACAGACAAACAAGAGGCGCACCCAGTCTCGACAAATTTTCGACTAAAAAACCCGTAACGCAGCTCTCTCCTTTCCACTCTCGCAGCAGCTAATTCTTCCGCTCTTTCGTAAACATTTGAAAACAAGGTCACGCGCACAAATTCTGCTTTCAATTTGCCTTGTATCCATAGTGATTAAACTCAGAGCCACAATACGGGACTTAAAGCAAAAAACTTTAAAAAGGCCTGGAGCAGGGCTAGCCCCCGGCATGCTCGCCGACCCGCCAAAGGCCAGGGACGAGAGCATCGCCAACGACTGTTTTCCCATAGAACAGTGACCTGGGAATTAAATCGCGGGGCTCCAGCAGCCACGCTATCGCCATAGTGAGGGATCTGGCCCCCCATCTACACCCTCCTCAAGAAACAACCAGCCCGGAGGCAACACAAATTTAACGGCTCCAAAACCCAGCCAGGGAGTGGGGTCCGGCAGGGACGGCCAGAGTGGGATGAGCAGGAAAAAATGAAAGCAGCTGCAGGAAAGGAAAGACTCAACAGCATTCTCCCCATTCCCACTGGAAAGGTTTTTCTTTAAAAAAAGAAAAATAATTTTCTCATTTTCTTTTCCCCCCCAGCCCCATGCTTGCCGAAGGGGAAGCGTCGGGGCTAGAAGCTTTAACCACCTGCATCCAAATTTCCTGCTCCATCACAGCCCCAGGCATACGCAATGCCTCCAGTGTGCAATAACAAACACTCTGAATTCAGCGGGGCCTTCTCTGGTCCCTGTCAAGTGCCTCAGTTTCCCCATCCAACTGGGGGGAGCAATAGCATTGGCCTGCCTGTGGGGATATTAGGAAAACAGCCCCATCCAGAACCAGGTCAGGGAGGATATAACATTCCTCCTGCAGACACTCAGTAGGAAAATAAAGCCGGAGAAGACAGGAAAATGCTTGGCCCCGTCCCTCCGCAGCCCCAGGGGTCTCACAGGCTCCCAACAAAAGGCTCCTAAATTCCCAAGGCACAAACCGAGCACAACGAAACACCTCTAAAAAGGGGAGAAACGGTGGTGCAAGGAGGCTGCAGGGAAGAAGCACAACTCGCCACACAGCACCGTAAAGCTGACACCTCTTGGGACACACAGGGCAGAGGAAGCAGGGAGCTGCGGGGGGACGCCGAGCCCCCCGCGCTTTCGGCAGGGCTCTAGGGCTTTGTGGGAGGTGGGAGCGGGACAGAGGGGGCTCACTAGGGGGCAGAGGGGCACTTACTTCTCGTAGTCCAGCTTGCAGTAGAGCTTCTTGTCGCGATAGAAGCAGGTGGTCTGCAGGGGCTCCTTGCAGGACGTGCACTGGACGCACTGCTCATGCCACAGGCTGTCGTTCAGGCGCAGCAGGAACCGGTCCGAAATAACTCGCTGGCACCCTTCGCACACCGACTTGGGGGTCGCGGCTCTGCCTGCGGGGAAGGACCCGGGGGCAGGGCTGGGTGGACGGAGAGGTGGACGGGGAGACGCACCGGGCGAGGGATGGACGGAGGATCCCGCTGCTCTCGCTTCCCCCGCGCAGGCCGGTGGGTCGGGGGGGCCCGGGGGGTGTGCAGGGCGCTGCTCCGGGATCCGGGGGGGATCTGTGCCTTAGGGGACCTCCGGGGGGTGGACATCGCCCCCAATTTCGTTCCTCTCGGAAAGGCGGCGGCAGAGCCGCAGCTCGGAGAGAGGCCGATTGTTTGAAACCGATATTAAAACGAAGAAAAAAATACATTTATTGTTCGATACGAAGGGAAGGCCTTCGTTGCACGGGGGAGCGGACATAATTTAATGCAATCGCGGAACGAAACGGGAGCGTGGAAGACGGGCGCCGGGGGCACTCCCTGGGCGAAGGGAGCGGCGCGGCGCCGGGCAGGGCTGCGGACAGGAACGAGCCGGGGGGGAAGCTGCCCCCGGGCCCATCGCTCGGGGCTTGCCCGGCCGTGCCCCACGCTGGCAGGGTCCCCGGGAGGGCAAGCGGGATGCCCCGACTTACCCAGCAGGGAGGAGAAGGGGGCCGCGGGGTCCAGGGCGCTCTGCAAACTCTCCTCCATCTTCGGCCCGTCCAGCATGGTGGGGAGCCGGGCCGGGCGAGGGGGCCGCGCCGCCCGCCTGCCAACACAGCCCAGACACGCCGCGCTCAGCCCGGCCGCCAGCCCCGCCGCTCCCGGCCGGGGCTTCCCCGCC